>JAUCBJ010002343.1:0-35425 GCA_032718475.1 Nemertoderma westbladi
TAATAGTTGAAAATTAAACTAAAACTCAACTAAATTCCAAAATTTTGAATATTTCAGGTAACCATACCAACGGTTGTTATTGCCGTTTCGCAACACCTCACAAACTATATTGAGTGACGTGTTTAGGTCCACTTGCTCAGAGCGATCCTGCTTTCAGTCTTCGGAATTTAGTTAGATTTTAGTTGAAAGTCAACTATTAAAAAAAACCATTTACTAACTAAATTCGCAGTTAAATAAAACCACTTTAACTAAATAACATCAAATTACAACTTAACTAGTTGAACAGCATTGTCCATACGACTGCGGACCCCCCCAGAACTAGTTAGTAATTTGTTTAATAATTATTTTACTAATGTTGCCTCTAATTTAGTTAAGAAATTACCGTTATCAAGTAATAAATATAGTATAGGGTCCGAAACTCTAAATAATTTTTATTTAGAAAGGTTACAAAATTCAGAAAAGTTATTTTTAAAACCCGTTTCTGAGGATTTCGTTTTTCAAAATCAACTTAGCCTATCAGCCTCAAATAGTACCGGTCTAGACCTAATACCTGCCCGTTTTCTTAAGGATGGTGCTGAAGTACTTAAAGTGCCTATTACTTTTATTATTAATTACTCTATCGTAGATAATGTAGTACCAGACGAACTGAACTTAGCTAAGGTTGTTCCTCTGTATAACAAGAATAGTAAAGTAAACCCTGTAATTACAGACCTGTTAGTATCTTAAGTATTGTATCTAAAATTCTAGAACGTTCTGTTTTTCTACAGCTGGAGGCACATCTTAGTAGGCTAAATCTGATCTATGAACTTCAGTCCGGTTTTCGTAAATCATATTCTACAGACACCTGCCTTATTAACTTAACTGATACAATTAGATGTAACAACGCAAAGGGTTTATATACTGGTATGGTAATGTTGGACCTACAAAAGGCTTTCGATACTGTAGATCACGAAATTCTGCTTGGTAAGTTAGGCCTGATGGTTGTAGGTTCTATAGACTGGTTCAAGTCCTACCTGTCAGGCAATGGTCAAACTGTAGTCTACTGTAGCAAATCGCAGTCTACTGTACAAGAGATTACCTGTGGTGTACCACAAGGTAGTATATTAGGTCCTCTGCTTTTTGTATGCATGTAAATGATATGATAAGTAGTATAGATCCCGATTTTAAACTCATTTTATATGCCGACGACAGTGCTCTTATTTTCTCTCATAAAGATCCTATCCATAGTTCCCAAAAGTTAAGTGCAGTTCTAGAATCCTGTAATGAGTGGTTGGTTGATAATAAGCTATCCATTCACTACAGTAAGACTGAAAGTATTTTGTTTGGTTCCAAAAGAAAGTTAAAGAAGGTAACTAAGTTTGAAGTCACTAGTAATAGACATATGATTGAAAATAAAAAGGAAGTTAAATATTTAGGCGCCACATTGGATAACTGCTTATCAGGAGAAAGCACAGTGAAAAATATTTTCTCGAAAGTTAACAGTAGGCTTAGGTTTCTATACAGAAATAAAAATAGTTTAAACACCGACTCCCGCAAGTTACTTTGCTCTTCTGTAATACAGTGTCACATGGACTATGCATGCTCTTCTTGGTATGAAGGCTTATCCAAACAGCTTAAATGTAAATTACAAGTAGCTCAGAATAAAGTAGTACGATTTATTAAAGACTACAAACCTAGGCACCACCTAACTCCAGATGACTTTTCTGAATCTGGACTACTTAACTTAGATAGTAGAGTTAAGCAGCTACGCCTTAACCAAGTGCATAAAGTGTATAATGGTAAGTGTCCCAATTACCTAAAACAAAAATTCAACAGAGTACGCGATACACACTCTTACAGTACCAGAGCTAGTGCTTCAAACTTCTACCTCCCGAATTGTAAACCCTTCGAATCTGATACTTTCTTTTTTAACGGCATTAAAAATTGGAACGCTCTGCCTAATGAAATTAAAAACCTAGATAATCAACATTCTTTTAAATCTGCAGTTAAATCTCACCTCCGTGTGCAATGTAAAAATCGGTACAATAGTCCTACAGTAAGTTATTAGTTTATTAATTATTTACTATTTATACTGTAATTACGTTTTATAATAAATTGTTCTGTACATTACATCTTTATCGTTGAGTCGGACATTGTCACGCTCTTGGTAAAGTTGTACATGTACATAGTGTAATTACATTTTATATGGGTTTTAGGTTAGCGTAGTGTAATATTGTATTTGTAACCAAGTAACATAAAGGCAGATAAGCTTTCTCTTAGCGCAGTGGGTGTTCAAGAGCACCGAATGCAGACTGGACAGACTGATGAGGTTCTGATTAAGGACATGGGGGGCGGTTGGCGACTCGCCCTCGCGTCAGCAGATGATAGTGGCAATGGTGGAATTGGTCTATTGATGAATCCAACTGCACATGCAGCATTGGACAAAATAGACCAAATCTCTAACAGCATCATCCGTTGCCACTTCTCATGTTCTGGAAGACTGGCTAAGAAGTTTCCTAAGGTGGTTCTGATTGTGTGCTACTCTCCAACTAGTGTTGCCCCTGTAGAGGAGGTGGAAAATTTCTACCACAATCTACAAGCAGCTACTGATGGAGTGGATCAGCATGCATTTTTAACATTCCTGGGAGACTTTAATGCAAGTCTGCATCAATCACCTACATCGCCCTGGGTCTATAGCAATAGTGTTAACCGAAATTCTGTCCATCTTCAGGATTTTATCTCTGGAAATGGATTGTTTTCGGCTGGAACCCAGTTCAAGAAGCGAACTGGAAAGCTATGGACTCATAGTGGACCCAGTGGTCACAAGTCCCAGATAGACCATATTCTGTTTCGTAGGAAATACAGGAGCTCTATACAAGACTGTAATGCATTTACACTTCGACCCTTCTCCAGTGATCACCGCCTTATTGTGGCCAAGGTAAGACTTAGTCTGCGTGCTAGCAGAACAACGAAATCTGCCAGGCCGCGGCATGACTGGTCCTCTCTGTTGAAACAGCCAAGTGTGAGATCCAGCTTCACACTACAGCTGAGCAACAGGTATTAGGCTCTTGCCTCTGAGGCGGCAGATCACTGTGAGGGCTATACTGCCTTTACAGAAGCAGTTAAGTTAGCAGCTGCAGAAACAGTTCCTGTATACCCTCGAAAGAGGAAAAGGGCCCCCTGGACTGACAACAAAATTCAGAAGTGCCGAAATGACCTTCATAAGGCGCAGAAAGAGTCCCGACTCAAACAGACTACAGCGGCCAAGAATGCAGTTAAGGCTGCATCTAGGTCCCTGAACAGGCAGTACTCTGTTAATCTACAGGAGCTAATAAACCAACAGGTTGATGCCATCAATGATGCTGACGACAGCAGGCAATCATCCCAGGCATGGAAATCAATCAATCTGCTTACTGGGCGGAAAAGCCAACCAACCACCAAGGTTAAGGCTGAATCACCAGCCGATCGCCTCAATGGTTGGAAAGCCCATTTTGAAAAGCTCCTCAACAATGACAGGGTATTGCCTGATAACTTTATAGAAGTAAAAGTGTCTGAGTCTGTACTCCCAGATATTCCCATTGGCGATATCTCCTTTGCAGAAGTGAAGGCTGCTGCAAAGAGCATTAAGACCAATCGTGCCAGTGGAGTAGATGGTGTTCCCCCTGAGGTCTTTAAAATACCTGAGTGTTTAAAGCTCATCTATCCCATCATAGTAGACATGTACCGAACAACAAGAGTCCCACAAGAAATGAAAACAAATAAGTTGGTGCCAGTTCCCAAGAAGGGCAACCTAACACTCTATGGTTCTTTTCGGGGAATCTCATTGATCTCGATTGCTGCAAAGCTATACAATAGGATTCTATTAAATCGCATCAGGGATCCCATTGATAGACTGCTCCGTGGAAATCAGAATGGGTTCCGTAAAGGTCGTGGGACCATGGAGCCCATTTTGGCACTTAGAAGGATAATTGAAGAATTATCAAAAAAGGAAGACAGGCATCTGGCTGTTATCTTTGTTGACTTCTTCAAGGCCTTTGATTCAGTCTCTCGCTCACGTATGTTCAGCATACTTTCATTATATGGGATTCCTGATGAAATTATTGCAGCAATCAGATCAGTATACGATGGTTCGACAACATTTGTGTCTACTGTTGATGGTGACACAGAACCATTTGAAGTGTTATGGGGCGTCCTCCAAGGAGACACACTTGCACCATTCTTGTTCATTATTGTGGTTGACTATGTTCTACGCATGTCCTTAGATCATCATAATGATGATGTGGTGATGATAACTCCACCTACTGGCTCCAGAAGTCGAGGAAATCCTGCCAAGTACCTAACTGATCTAGACTTTGCTGATGACTTAGGAGTACTCTCAGAATCATTAGACGGAGCCCAACGGTTCCTCAGCTCATTAGAACATGCTGCTTCTAGTGTTGGTCTTTTTATTAACTCCAGAAAGACCAAAATTCTGACCGTTAACTTTGAAAGTCCTCAGCAAGTCTCTGATCGGATGAGCATAAGCTCAAAGGATGGTATGCTTGAGCATGTGGACGACTTCTGTTACCTGGGATCATGGATCCGGAAGTCAGGTGAGGACCTTCGAATACGTAAGGGAAAAGCATGGGCAGCCTTGAATAGGCTTTCCAGGATTTGGAAGTCACCGAGAATTAATCGGAAACTTAAGGTCCGATTATTTAGAGCAGCAGTAGTTCCAGTACTCCTCTACGGGAGTCCATGCTGGGCTCTAACTGCTGAGGACACCAAATCTCTGGATGGCACATTCACAAGAATGCTACGCCGGGTTCATTGTGTCAAGTACAATGCACACATCTCCAACCAGACACTATATAACATTGGAGGTGTCTCATTGGTTCCCCCAAGCTTGACACTAGAACAAAATCGCCTCCGCTTTGCAGGACATTGCTTTCGCCGTGAGGACCAGCCAGTGCATAATCTTGTACTTTGGCAGCCTCATGGAGTGAATAAGCATGGTGGACAGCCCATGACTTTCTTGAGACGCATCTTAAAGGACAATGGCCTTAAAGATGCGGATGATCTAGCAAATGTCATGGGTGATAGGGAGTTGTGGCGGTGCAATTTTGTTGACAAGCCGGCACAGCATTCTTAAAAATGCAGCTGCAATGCAGCATGCCGATCCTAGTAGTAGTAGTAGTAACATAAAGGACCCCCTTGGAAATAAGCTGCAAAGCTTTAGGGGTAATCCTATGTTATGTTGGACAATACCTTTATACCGGTACATTGTTTGGTGTATTTGTTATTGTTTTTACATAATGTATAAATAAATCGATCTATACTCCCCATAGTAAACTGGTACTCACGTAGGAGCTTCCATGTAAGAATGCTGTAAAAGCTTCTGTGGGATATAACTGGCCCCTTTTGCTTCGCAATCCAGTTTCCCCCCAGGCGCTGGAATACTCTAAAAAAGTTCTCTAACTGTATATATATTCCCCTCGCCCGCAAGGTCCGTTACAGGTGTTTTAACGGACATAAAAGTCATTCTGCTATATACGTGTTTTGGCGGACATGTTAAGGCAAAAAACCTGTAATGCACCAACTACCTTTCACAGCTTAGCCGTGATGATTCATATTACGACATCTAACAGCTGGTTGCTGACATGGAAACAGCCATTGGATGCATGGTTCTTTGTTTGGCTTGAGCCAATCAGAGCGATTTTTCCTGTCGACGTGTAGCTTTTCAGCCGATCATAAGGAGAGTGTTCAGTCTTACTGTTTTTTACTTGATACTTTGTTGTTATTGCTGTCTAAGCCAGAAACACCGGCCTTTTGGGAAGAACTCTAGTAAAACTGCTTAAATTATCGAAAGTATAAACTGTTACCTCATCAAACAAACTAATTTCACTAATCGAACGAACTCACTATCTCACTTAATTTAACTGCATTAATCATATTGTTTGTACTGTTATTTACCGTCAGTTATTAATTGTACCTATTTGTTGATGGAAATATTGCTCTTTGGATAATACGGATAAATCACCCAAATTCCCAATTTTCTTGATACACTACAGGTTAGAGAGACCGGCTATACATAACAATTGCGATTTATATTAATGTGGTGTGTATTGAATCTAATGTTATTTAGCAGACACTACATGAGTCAATTACTGCTCTCTTTATGTGTGATCAAATATACTGACGGTCGGCAGAATAGTGTGTATGATTGTGATTGGTAACAAAGTATTTCCTAAAGAATACGCTTTATACTTTAATCATAAGCAGTATCGTTGCGTTTAGTATAAGTCCTAGTTCTGTTTAAATAGATAGAGCGCCACGTCCTAAAGGAACTGTTAATATTTCCCGAAAGCCAATAATATCTGTCAGAAATTAATCATTAACGATCTATCGAATAATACAGTAAGTTTACACTGCAACCTTACACTGCAATAATAAAATTTAAGCATCCGAATTCAGCCTCCCGGGTGTAGATCCATCGGGTGAATGATCGCGCATGGGCTGACTTCGGCTAATGTTTTGTGTATTAGCATAAAATATTGTCGTATGCTAAAGGTGTTTTTATTAACTAAAAGACATATAAATTTTGGCAGGTTAAACTGCTAAAGGTCTTCAAAAGCGCGAACAGTAACAGTTTATAATCTTATTGCAGTAGGCAATAAGGTTGCAAAATACCGTAGTGACTGGTAAAACTGAACCGGTGCTTCTGTAGGTCAGTAGGCCTAACTGTCATCACCGGTACCGGTACTGCTGTACAAGTACATTAGTATTATTCGATTTTGATTGTTGTATACCGGTAGGTCTTGGTACTTAATCAGGGAACGGCCGCCCTGATTTTTATTTGAGATTCTACTTATTTCTGTCGGTTTTATTTACTAGTAGGCTAATATTGAGCAGAAGGCGTGTGACCCTGCTCAGATTGTTCAGATAATTGTAGGCTGAGCTGCTGTCTGACTGTTGTTGAGTTTGGAGAGATTACGGCGTGTGTAGAGTTTGTCTGATAAAGTGCCGTTACCCTGCAAACAATGTATTGTTAAAAAGCTGTTATTAAAATGTTATTTAATGACATAGATAACATTATTTCAAATTGTTAGATTAATGATAAAAAAACTGTAAATTGGCCAAGAAATATGACGTTATATACTAACGTTATTATTTCGTTTTTAATAACATTAAAATAACAAAGCCAGGATGTTTACATATATCATTACTTTTATGTTATTCCTTATCATTATTATTGTATTTTTATTGACATTTAAATAACAACAGCATAATGTTTATTTAGATCGTTACTTTTATGTTATTTCTTAACATAAAAATATTGTTTGCTAAAGACGTAACGCCGTTCTGTATATCGTTCTTTATAATTGCCATTGCCAAACCCTTTATTGAATAATTAATTAATAATTTCCCTACGCATGTTAATATGGTAGTGGCAGGCTACAATCTCTAACACAGTTTGATTGAATACAATTTTGTTGTAGGCAATTGTATACAAATTAATAACAATTAAAACGTATAACATGAATTGAATTTTTTGTATAATGACCAGTCAGGAACAAATAATGAAATAAACAGCAAAATCAAAGTAAAATATCACAGAATAAGTAAACAACAAATATATGGCTGTATGGCCCATTACGTAAATGGTTTTGATATTTCGGTTAAAGTTAATCACAGACTTAAAAAGAATATGTTTATGACGTAATAATAAGTGACAACAACGTAATGAATTGCATCAATTAAAATACTTTGAGTTAATATTATTCACTAGATTTATAGATCTAATTTGTAGTCTATATAAAATAATGTACATATAGTGGGTTTAATAAATAATACCTCACAACAATGTTAAATTATTAAAAGGAGCAGGTTACAGTTGGCAGTTGGCTACAGAGGCACATTATTATTATATCCTTCGGGTAAACAAAAAAAAACAGGTTACAGATTTATTTCTGGGAGAGTAATCAGTACTTATTTGAATCGATATCTCCCTGGAGAGGGATGATTTTGATTGCATCGCAAATCCTCCCTATCTGAACAAATCATATTTAAAAAATTAAATGTTAATTATAATTATAGCTGAGTGAGCTTAATTTATTAAACTGTAATAATAAATCAATAGGCCTAGGCGCTACAAAAGTACAATTTAAAAACTGAAACAATAAATAGTTTGTAATAACAGTTAATGTGAAGTTTTCAAATCGAAATCGAATCGAAAGTTTTGTAGTAATGCTGTCCCTGCACCCTGCCCCTTCAAATGAAAACTGGGGACCTCCCAATAATAAGAATTCCAATCTTTAGTCCTCGGCTGTTGAAATCCACCATCCGTACAGCAGTACAGACAAATAAGTCAATCCCCCACCTGTCAGTGCTGGTTTAAGGGGACTTCCTGGTCCTGGCAGACTTGAATTCTGTAATTGGTAGGTCTAATCACTAATGCAGTAATGTGTGAATCCAGAGGGTAAAGACGAACTCGCATTCAGCTGTTCAGGTAGATATGCTTTATTTATGAGTTCAGGTTAAATAAATCACAAAACCAACTGAAAACTATAAAACCCAAAATATAAGCTACTGTACAGTGCAGTAGGCCTGCAGTAACTACACTACAGTAATATAGAGATAGGCCTTGCAGTACAGCAGTATAACAATACATATACACAATAAACATTGAATACAGGCATGCCAGACAGCCAGAATGAGTATTGTACAACATACCATCGGCCTACTGTATGCCATTTACATGTGGAAAATTCCTCCATTACCGCGAATTTTAAAATTAGCCAATCATCAATCTCAGATTAGATAATAGAAGTGACAGCGTCTATCGCATAATGTTTATTTTATGTGGCAAAATAACATTGTTCTGATATGTAACAAATCATGTTCTTAAAATGTTAGAACTAAACACTTATAAAACATTTTTGACTAATGTTTATGTTCTCACATTAAAATAACATTTTTTTAACATCAACAGTTATCATTTATTTAATGTCTGACAAAGACATTATAGAGTAATGTTAAAATAACATATATTGAACATCTAAATATTCTATCAAACAAGGGAATAACATTTATCAACATTTATAACAAATTAATGATGTTTTTCTGACATTCCGTGAAAGTAAATTGTTTGCAGGGTAGTAAGTTGGGGCAGCCATATGCGGTAAGGTCAATCCCCTCTTAAAGAATAAGTCGTACTACCGTGTTAGAACGCATACTAACTAACAGTTTCAGAGTCTGCATATACTGTAGTTTATTTAGGCTTGATCGTAGTCTGCCAGTGTTTTAGCCTGTGTTTGTTTGTGTGGTCTGTTCAGGTACCGTAATAGTTATTACTCAAATATTTGTAGGCTGGATTGTTGTCTAGCTATTTTTAGGTCTGAAGGGATTGCTGCGTGTGTAGAGTTGGTCTGATCAAGTGCCGTTAGTAAGTTGGGGCAGCCATAAGCGGTAAGGTCAATCCCCTCTTAAAGAGTAAGTCGTACTACCGTGTTAGAACGCATACTAACTAACAGTTTCAGAATCTGCACATACTGTAGTTTGTTTAGGCTTAATAGTAGTCTGCCAGCGTTTGGTTTGTATTTGTTTGAGTATTCTGTACGGGTAGCGTAATATTTATTATTCAGAGTTTATGCGATTATTCGCAA
The DNA here is from genome assembly GCA_032718475.1 of Nemertoderma westbladi. NCBI lineage: Eukaryota > Metazoa > Xenacoelomorpha > Nemertodermatida > Nemertodermatidae > Nemertoderma > Nemertoderma westbladi. Next base: position 9,624 of record JAUCBJ010002343.1, read on the forward strand.
CATTCATGTCCCCAAGTTTATTCCTACAGTAATTGTGCTTGTTATACATACCGTTATAGTTAAACTAACCCCGGTACTACATCAGGGCTGCTCGGCGTAGGTAAAGACTGGAGATTTTGTGCTTCGGTCACTCCAGCAGATGCCGTGGTTCTTTTAACTGTTCAAGTATATTTAACTACTGATTATTTGTTATACCGGTACTTGTACCTAATTTAGGGTTTAGTGTACAGTGCTTTCCGAAGTAATTAGTGTAGGCAGTATATTTGTGTTGTAAAGTGGTTGATAGGCACATTCGTTAGCTCTATTAGCTTCTGGGTAGGAACAATCCGTGATACATAACGTAGTACCTATAGCGATACGGTTATAGGTCGTCAGGCGGTGGTATTTTCCTATCTGGACAGTACAATATATTTACTACTTATTATTTCAAATACCGTAGTACCCTGTCCGTTGTAATAACCAGAATTCTAACCCTTTGTTAGGCTGGTTTGTAGACTTCCTGTAAAATTACCCTAAAAATTTCGTACGTAATATTTTTGTTGTGTTTAACTAGAGAATTAATCTCACCCGTATCGTAAGTAATTTGTAGTAATTAAGTAACTTAGGTAAATTAGAATTATCAGTTTTAGTGTCAAATAAATAGCACTTCACTGAGAGGCGTTCAGCTTCTGTGTAGTGACTCCCCCAGAAATAATAACATTTATTTCGAATATTGACAAAAACCCATTTAAACGGGTGTATATCTATTATAAATCAACTCAAACGATTTATAAATAGTAGGCCTGCCATACAACAACTAGGTCTCAATATCAGTTGGACTACTGCTTAAATAACGGTAATAAAGTAAGTTAAAGTAACTAAGTAACTAAGTAACCCTAAAATATTCAGGAATTCAATTATTCCAAAATCAATTGACATACCGGTGCTTACTATAGGCTTATTATATTTATTTCTATAAATTTGAGCTGAAATCATACCGGTACTCTGTAATTAATTCTAGTTCATAATTATACTTATATACTATAAGTGTAAGCTGTATACCGGTATTCACTATAGGCCTATTATATATTTATATATTTATATATATATTTGTGCTAAATTTATACACCGGTACTCTGTGGCAAATCTAGTCTGTAATAATACTTATATATACTATAAGCATACCGGTATTCTGATATAATATATATATATCCCGCTATATTAAGTAGCAGTATCGGTAATTAATTATTAGGCTAGCAGTGATACTGAATTACTAGACTTGCTTTAACTGTATTTATAGCTGTAGGCATTCGACTGTGTAAACAAACATGTCGGACACAACCCAATCACTGTCGGATAGTCTTTTGGAAAGTGTTAGAATGACTGTTAGACAGTGTCTTAAAAAGATCAGTGACCCAGATCCCAGTATAGAACATCCTAGATCCAAGTCTAAGTCACCTCCTGCTGTAAGAAAGGCCATCCCTACCGTAGTAGTGTCAGACCCTAGACTAGTAGAACACCGTAGGTCTATCATCGGCACTCGGGCCCAAGTCAAGCGGGATCAAGAAGCAGCTATCAAACAGCAGCAACCTCCTAGCCCAGAACCTAGTTCTCAGCGGCCCGATGGCTCCAGTAGTTCGGATACTGCTGAGCGGAGACCCGAACGCGGAGCGAAGATGGCGGATACGGTTTATGATGAGCGACCAACCTTTGAAGAATCAACCGACGCTGCTTCTCCTCAAGTGGAAAGCGAAGTGGAAAGCGAAGTGGAAAGCGAAGTGGAAAGCGAATTAACAGCAGCAGAGAAGCCGCGAACTAGAGATGCCATTGACATCTATCTGTCAGACTATCAGCGATTCATAGGAGACGAAGAGTTGAGGAGACGACTGTCTGGACTTCGCCCTAATAGTGAAGGAACCAAGCTTGTGTTGGACGCACTCGATGCTGAAATGTTAGCTGCAAACCAAGCTGAATGTGATGAAAAACTCCGCCTCACTAGAGTCCGAGAAGAACAAATAAAGAAAAGAAGGATAGAGGAACAAAAGGCGGCGGCTATGGCGGAGGCTATAGCAGATGCAGAAGCAGAAAGAAAGGTGGCAAAGGCAGTGGCAGAAGCAGAAAGGAGAGCATCTGAGCAGACTACCCAACTGGAGTTGGAGAATCTGCAAGAGACACAAGACAGTATAAATAAACAGTTTACTGCTAATCAAATGCAGATGATGAGAAAATCTACTCCCAAGCGCCAGGGGTACACATCCTCGGAGGAAGGCGATACTACCGACCCTGAAGGCGGAGGAAATAGATCTCATCTAAGTAGGCGTAGAAAAACATATTACCGTCGCAAATTGCCTGATTTGCCCCCAGCTGTTAAAAGACAGCTAACTAGCACAGATTTAAGTAGTGCAGAACCCATAGAACAATTTATCCAGGTCAAAAGACTCCCTACTATAGTCGATGAACCTGAAATAATTAGGCCTGTAGTTCCCAAAGTCACTTCTGTGCTAGAGACCCCTACACTTCCAGAGCTTAACTCTAAATTCCCTTTACATAGCACTACACTGCCTGTACCCGGTGGAACAGTCCATGCAAATACCCCTGTCCAGATAGCAGAGAGAGAAATCAATAATTTGTCTCCCGTCGTCCCGCGTCAGCCCGCTACTATGTTGGCGACTCCCGCTTCGGCGGTTGAGTGGGTGGAAGAGGGACGGCGGGGGATGAATCTCCTGCTAGGACAGATGCAGGAGACTGTCCACCAACTTAAGGGAACAGTGAGGGAAAGTAGAGCAGAGTTGCAGGAAGTGCAGCAAAGTATCGCGCTAGAATGCGACAAATTAGTCAATATACAAAAGGGCATACCAATACCCCCTGTAACATTGTGTCAACCTGTTAGGTCTGAAGTATTACATGCGCAAGGTTTGGAGCCTACACGCATCTATACTGCTAGTGAAGTTGAAACTCCTATAGCAAACCCTATTAAGGGTGATTATAGACCTGTTATTAATGATATTCCCTATAGACCTGATAATGATCCGAGAAATTTATATACCGATAATTCGATATTAAATAACACGATGGCCCAAGAAAGCTTCACGCGTCAGATGGCTAGAACAGAAGCCCGCCAAGCGGTCAAAGTGGGAGAGATCGTCAAATTCAATGGAGATGAGATGAAATGGTTACCTTTCAACGAATATTACAAAGATAGCATACAGAACTCTGTACTATCTAACGGAGAGAAACTTAGATTCCTCATCAAGTGCTTGGAAGGACCTCCCAAGTTAATGGCGTTAAAGTTTATCGGACATCCAGAAGGATTAAGACAAGTTTGGGATACATTAAACATCAGGTATGGTAACAAGGATAACATAGCTAAGTATTTATATGCAAAATTAGTAGCCCCCCGACACTTCCTTAGTAGCGGGATTATAGAGTTTTCCGATGAAATTCAAGAGATCTGTAGACAACTGGACTGGTTAGGTAAGTCTCATGAATATCAGAGTTCCATGGTTATTGGAGCCGTAGTCTCTACTTTACCAAAAGGTGGAGTATGTACGCGCTGGGACAAGAAAGTGTTGTACATGAATGAACAACAACGACGAAGTCCTACCATGGCTGATCTCATGTCTTTCTTAGATAGTGAAGTAAAATTACAACTCATAAGGCAGTCCAGAGAGAAAACATCGGAAAATAAGGTAAGTGAGAAACCCGTTTCTAGGAGAAGGATAATACCAGTGTGTTATACTGACGATGGCGAAAGCCAAGCTTCTCAAGAAGAGGACAGCAGGAAAGACACAGCAAAATCTTACTATGACAACAAGACCTATAAAGACGTAAGTAAATACAAGTCTCGAATCAGTGACAGGAGAGAACAGGTAACAACAACTCCTCCTATGTCTCCTAAGAGAATTCACGGAAGAAAGCCCGAAGAAAGAACGAGAGTGCATAACGTTACCCAAGGTAAGGTGAGTGACATCAAACCAAAATGTGCGCTGTGCGACGGGCCCCACCGTTTGAGTGCGTGTGCTGAATTTCTAAAGAAATCCCCTGTAGACAGACGTACAGTCCTGTGGAATAAGCGGTTATGCTATAATTGCCTCAGATCAGGACACCAACGGCGAACCTGTTACTCCGACGTAAAGTGTGCAAAGTGTGGCGCGAAACATCACATCTTGTTACACAGTGAGTTCGAACGAGACAACCCGAGTCAGGTAAGTGAGCCCGAACTACATGTCCAATTCAGTGATGTGAACGACACTGACCAAGGTTCTGAGTGGGAAGGATTCTATACAGACGAATTCTCCGATGCCAACGAATCCTGTTATCTAATAAATACCACAGTGTATCGAGCACTTACGTATGAAAAGGACACTGACGAGTTTACTCCAACTCCTTTTGACAAACAACCATCTTGGAAAGTTCCAACTTCCAACATAGGAATAAGAGAATTTCCTGTAGTGCAAGTGAGAGTTCATGGTCTCAATAAAAGCTACATAGTGAACGCCCTCCTTGACTCCGGCAGCACAGGAACATTCATCGATCAAGAACTAGCCGAAGATATCTTTGCTGGACAACCCAAATTCCGGACTAAATTGAATATGTCAGGAATTATGCAGGTTTGGAAATCTACCCTAACGGCAGATTACTATGTAGGTGTGTTGTCCACCCCCCAGGATAAGTTAGGAACACAAGGTATAAGGTCAGTAAAAATGGTGGCTATAAAGAACTTTGCTACTACTCAAGCAGAACCTTATAACTGGGACGAGGACGAGTGCATCCAACATCTTGAGATACCTCGATTCCAAACCGATTATCCTGGAGTGCAAATACTCATCGGCCAAAACGCGCATGAGGCGCTCGAGCCATTAGAGAAACGGCCTGCTCAACCACAGCCACTACAAACCTATGCGGTAAGAACTAGAGTAGGTTGGTACTTCACTGGCCCTTCCCGTAGAACTCTCAAAGAGAGATTCCCTCAACAACAGGTATACCAAGTAAAGGGGGAAGTGGAGAGCAGTGATGTGGACGACCCAACTGAGGGAACACCATACTCCTCAGATAATGACGATATTAACTCCAATGTAGATCAATGGAGACATTGCCTTGGGACGATTAATCCAGCCGACATCGCTTCCAGAGGAGCAACTCCTCAAGAACTGATAGATACTCCAGGCTGGTTAGGTAGATCCGACTTCTTAAGTAAAGAAGAAGAAGAATGGCCTCCTCATCTTACCACGGCGGAGAGTAGACAGGCCAAGGGAGCGGAGAAACTAACACAACCACTCAATCGCCCAGCTAGTCGTTTATGTTTACTGGAAAGAGACCGAAAACTGTCCGGAAACTATGGAAGGCAAGATACTCTTCCTACGACCACTTCCCTAATCCGACAAATATCTAGGGACTCCATAACGTAATAACACATGGAGTGGGCGTGTGACTATATCATTTTATATTTGTTTTTATTTTATATTTATGTATGTATTATTATGTAATTTTATTATAATCGTTTTCTTTAATTTTATTTAGTAGAATGTTATTTTAGAATATTTAGTAAATTAGTGCAATATATTAGTGTTTATTACGTATTTAATTACTTATAATATATATTTAGTGCGACGGCAAGAAGTAATTATTTTCTCTTTCCTTACTGTCCGTATTATATTATAAATGCGAGACTATAGTAAGATGACATGTCAGTACTTCTTAAAGTACAATAAAGCCACTACTATATTTAAGTATTATTGGTAGGCAGAGTATTAGGAATGCAAAGTTCAGATCTTCGTGTCTCGGCTAAACCAAGCTCTGGGTAGACCTTGGAAACGACTTGCCTCTTCACACTGACATTGCTTCGTGCGATATTGCTCTTCTACCTTATAACAAATAATACATATAGTAGCGTGATGTCCCTCTAACAGTAGCGTAAATCGCAAATAAATCTGTTAAACTTTTGACCATCTGTAATTCTAGTCGATTAAGATATCGTGGCACCCACCGATATACTTGAAAGACAAATTCTAGAATCAGTGGTTAACGTCCCCAGACAAGTTCTGGAATAAATCGGTGCCCATCCTAAATATTAATTTAATATTTATTAAAATCTGTAAAATTCAGATCCGTTAACAATTCTAGTCGATTAAGATATCGCAGCACTTACCGATACTCTTAAAAGACAAATTTCATAGAATTAAGGATCCTATGTCCCCAGACCTGCTCTGGAATCAAATTATATCAATTTAACATCAAATAATAAAATTCACGGGAATAAATTTAAATTCATATTCAAATGAATTTCATAAATTGTCATTTTGTGCAATTTATAACATTCCCAAAATTCCAGTAATTAATAGATCATGGGAGCGGAGATTCATATTGAGTGTGCTAGAGCGCGAGAATCTCCAACATATAGTCAATAGCCGATAAAATTTATAAAATCATGCATAAAGAGGATATTGACAATTAAAGAATTACTATTAAATAACATCCCAGATCTGTATGCATGAGAATTGCCCTAATTCTACCGCTAGTTTTCCATAATGTCACCATGGCAACACCCACGCTAGAATTAGAAGCAAGTTAAAAGGAACAATAAAAGCTTACCCCATTGCGTAGCATAAGAGTATACATAACGCACTATTAGTATCCAAGGATACATAGTAATAACGTGACATTCTGGAAGACACTGACTAACGGACAAATGGCATGCATGTGTGCAGTAAGTAATGATTGTATGGAATTTGTGCGTTTATAGGTGAATGTTACTACTAAAGTGTGTTTACAGTAGCTAATCGCAATTGTAAAGTAGCCCTAACTCTACCGAGATAACCTCAAGTGGATTCAAGCTTTTGGGACGGACAGTGGTGGGACTTGTGCCGGTTATCGTTGTCGTGCTGTTGCTACATGTTGGCGTAAACACTGCGACAGCGGTACATCGGCGCTGAGAAACCCACTGTCCGGGGGCAAAAAGCCTAGTAGGCAGCGACGCCCGCTTGCCTGAAATATTAACTCATATTGATATTAATAAACTCAGATAGCAGATATGACGGAATTGATAGAAGATGACCTTGGTATTAGAGAGCGATATACTCTACCTTTACAAGCGTTTGTGGATAGTTTGATACGCGGTGAAGCCGATCCAACCATTACGGAGGACGATGGTCGTTATATCGAACCGCCGATGTCCCAAGAGCAACTTACGCGTGAATTGGACTATCGAAAATTCACCGCTCGCTATACGAATCGTAATGGTATGAATATGGACTTCTTAACTACCGGCCATCCTATCGATTTACATGATACGGACGATGTATACACCGAAAGGGAAATGGTTCTATTTAAATATCATACCCAGCGGCGTCGTAACGATAAACCGAGAATAGATCACGAAATTTCTATTCGTAACAGACTGGGAAGACGAACCAATATGTCTAGAATCTGAGGAGATTCAGCCTATCGCGCTCGGAACAGCGACAACGATTACATCCTAGAATGGTATCAAAGTCCACAGTGTCTCACTGCGTACGATTATCGCCATGCCAACTATGTTTCTCGGCAACGTTGTCGGTTATGCGCATCGAGAGACCATGTTACGCCCATGGACACAAACGTCCGCTGTTCCTATTTCCACGAACAACCGGCGATGGAAATTTATTGCGCGTATTGCAGATTTAATAATTTGCACATTTTTGCGGTTTGCCCTCAATTTATGACTCAATGTCACCATTGTCAACTAAAGGGACATGCCAGTTTCGATTGCCCTTTTAATCACGATTTGGAAAGCGTAGATGAAATGATCACACTACGTTACATCAGAGCTTGGGAAGCGAACACTGATTTATATTGTGATTCGCGCCATCGCTATTATCCCGGACGCGCTTACGAAGGAGTTTATGCGTTACATCCTTATCTATTCGCTTCGGTTGAACAGAAATCACGCATATCAAGTTACGAGCTACTGAAGCGCGTCGGAGAATGTATTTCAACCAAATTCGTACGCAAATTTCTCAGGAGTGTTAATCCTAGCGACCTTCATTCCTATAACTTAATAAACTTTATCCGTCAAGATCCGGCCTATGGAGACTTATTTGTCAACTCACACCCCGAGTTACAAGAAGTATATCGACGGCCTTACGAGTACAGAGCCCGCGAACGCGAGTTGGAAAGAACCATTAAACCAAGGAAGTTTCTAACTGCCTATGGTCCACCCACGGCCCTCGTTCAGACCACTCGTAAAGGACCCGTAAGAGCGGCTGTCTTGAAACGAGCTCTCAAAGCCGTTAGACCCCTCTCCCCGGACGTTGATGTCAATCAACCCGGTACTTCGACCGGCGGATATACCGATCGCAATCCCATACCTTCTGATGCAATCATATTGCACCTTTCACCCAGGAGTTATAGCCCTCCTCGTAAAGTGGCTCGCCCCAAAGAGAAAAGGACTCTTGCTAGCTTTAAAAAACTGCGTAAACGCCGTCCGCGCAAGAAAGACTAACTGTTTAGAGTATTTACGTATATTAGAAACTGTGATTTTGTATATTTTATAGACTTAAATCCCATTTTCTGGGAGCGGTGTAAAAGCTTCTGTGGGATATAACTGGCCCCTTTTGCTTCGCAATCCAGTTTCCCCCCAGGCGCTGGAATACTCTAAAAAAGTTCTCTAACTGTATATATATTCCCCTCGCCCGCAAGGTCCGTTACAGGTGTTTTAACGGACATAAAAGTCATTCTGCTATATACGTGTTTTGGCGGACATGTTAAGGCAAAAAACCTGTAATGCACCAACTACCTTTCACAGCTTAGCCGTGATGATTCATATTACGACATCTAACAGCTGGTTGCTGACATGGAAACAGCCATTGGATGCATGGTTCTTTGTTTGGCTTGAGCCAATCAGAGCGATTTTTCCTGTCGACGTGTAGCTTTTCAGCCGATCATAAGGAGAGTGTTCAGTCTTACTGTTTTTTACTTGATACTTTGTTGTTATTGCTGTCTAAGCCAGAAACACCGGCCTTTTGGGAAGAACTCTAGTAAAACTGCTTAAATTATCGAAAGTATAAACTGTTACCTCATCAAACAAACTAATTTCACTAATCGAACGAACTCACTATCTCACTTAATTTAACTGCATTAATCATATTGTTTGTACTGTTATTTACCGTCAGTTATTAATTGTACCTATTTGTTGATGGAAATATTGCTCTTTGGATAATACGGATAAATCACCCAAATTCCCAATTTTCTTGATACACTACAGGTTAGAGAGACCGGCTATACATAACAATTGCGATTTATATTAATGTGGTGTGTATTGAATCTAATGTTATTTAGCAGACACTACATGAGTCAATTACTGCTCTCTTTATGTGTGATCAAATATACTGACGGTCGGCAGAATAGTGTGTATGATTGTGATTGGTAACAAAGTATTTCCTAAAGAATACGCTTTATACTTTAATCATAAGCAGTATCGTTGCGTTTAGTATAAGTCCTAGTTCTGTTTAAATAGATAGAGCGCCACGTCCTAAAGGAACTGTTAATATTTCCCGAAAGCCAATAATATCTGTCAGAAATTAATCATTAACGATCTATCGAATAATACAGTAAGTTTACACTGCAACCTTACACTGCAATAATAAAATTCAAGCATCCGAATTCAGCCTCCCGGGTGTAGATCCATCGGGTGAATGATCGCGCATGGGCTGACTTCGGCTAATGTTTTGTGTATTAGCATAAAATATTGTCGTATGCTAAAGGTGTTTTTATTAACTAAAAGACATATAAATTTTGGCAGGTTAAACTGCTAAAGGTCTTCAAAAGCGCGAACAAATGCAAGGCATAATAGATCTGGGCCAACGCTACATAGTTCCTTCCTTCGTTTCGTGCTGAATCGAAAACTCGGATAATACTCTACACTAGACTGAAATGGATCGAAAGCATGGCGAACTGGACCGCCAAATGAAAGATAATCTGAAAACAACCATCCATGCAGGCAGGTGAAAATCAATATTGAAAATCAACATTGGATAATGTCCCACATATGGGCATCAACTCAACTTATCAACTCAACGGTTTACTCCGCTTCGATTTGTCTCACTAATATTTGTAAAAATTAGAGAAATAATCGAATATTTTTTCACTTTGTCATCATACAGCGATACAGCTCACACTCGTTGGCATTCTAGCATTCGCTTCGCTCGTGCTAAAGACTTGCCAATTCGTGCAAAATTCAATCACTCGGTAAGAATAGTTGAATTTTGCAAACTGAAAATGTGTTAAAAAAAATCGGTCCGCTTATTATTTTATTGAATGATAGCCCTTTACTGTTATTTATGAACTTACATCTCTGAGCATCTGAATATATTTGAAACTGATTTGTGACGTCACATCGTAGACCAATATGTAGGCCTTGGCGTTAACGATGCCCGACCCGAAGAACTGCAGATCGGCCCAGTCCCGCAGACTGGTGCTGTAGTTGGTGACCACCGGTGTGTCTACGATGTACAACTCGAGGGGCCTCCCATTGAGCACTACAACCGGCCGGTACAAGTGTTTCCGTTTGGTCGGCTGGTAACCTGAGTCGAACGAGCAGTTGGTAAACTGGTCGAGGATCGCTGTCTTACCTACACCGGGCGCTCCCAGTATCGCCAGTTTAATGCGTTCCTCTGACGTCATAAACAGATGTTGGTGAATTTAATACCCGGGTCTGATGATGTCATATGCACCAAAGTTTATGAGTTTAATACGCGTATCTGACGTCATACACCAAAGTTTAGGAGTTGAATACGCGTATCTGACGTCATACACCAAAGTTTACGAGTTGAATACGCGTATCTGACGTCATACACAAATGTTCATGAGTTTAATAAGCGTATCTGACGTCATACACCAAAGTTTACGAGTTGAATACGCGTATCTGACGTCATACACAAATGTTCATGAGTTTAATACGCGTATCTGACGTTATACACCAAAGTTTAGGAGTTAAATACGCGTATCTGACGTCATACACCAAAGTTTAGGAGATCAATACGCGTATTTATCGACATATAGTTGGACAATCAATTTATTAACTTGCCGTTTCGTGACAAAGCAGGTTTTAGCGAGTCAAATCCTTCTTGTGACGTCACGTCAGTAACTGTAGTATCAACTAGCTTTAATTACCACATCGAGACATTGTTAATGAAGGTTACATTGTTCACGAATTAATTGGAGTAAACATACTGATTGACGTAACTGAATGAGATTAATCGAGACATACAAATCATGTATTATATTAGCAAGAAGCATTCCATATAGCAGCAATCATGGAAATATTGAATCTGTAAAAGAAAACATGAGATTATAATAATGATGAAACATTTGTTTTTTGTGAAACATTAATTATTATGACATAAATAATTGATATTTGTTGTATTTTATTTGGGATTTGGCTGAAATAAATCAATATTAATATGTTTTTCCGAAGTAATTTCTTACATTACAGTATTCATTCGGTTCGGACATTACAGAAATAATTTTCTAAATATTAATGATAAATGAAATTATTAAAATTAGAAATATATTATTGAACTTGACACATCCATTGAATGACGCGGCCAGTTTCTCAGATAAATACATAGTGCAAAGCAATTCTTGGAGCGGGCAGCAACCATACACTACTCACTATAGTGTGTAGACGTCCTGTCCAAACAGGGAATATTTTGTATGAGATCAATTTAACGATGTAAGTGGGGTTGATCGAGGATTGGCACTGGTCGTGTCGTAGAAGTTAACGCAGATATCTTCGTGTGTAAGCGCTACCCCGACAACCAGAGCCGACAACGACAAACGCGAACCTGTAATCTTGATTTTCGTTTATTGTTTTGGTTAGGAAAGCTTTCCACGGTGCCACGGCAACCAGCTCCTTTCCCTCAATTGATAGACAAACGTTAATAATGGTTGTCCGCTGTGCTTGTCTGTTGTCGGCGCAATGTTTACACTTGATATTTTCCAGGTAATTTCCCCAACGCAAACTAATTTACTCCCGAGTTGCTATGGATTTGCCTTTATAGATAAGATTTACCCTGGAGATGTTTATCACCGCGTACATTAGATTGATTAATCAAAAAATCGATATAATTCCCTTAGGCTCGTCACCCCCACCAGTCCATTAACTCAATGAAACTGTCCCACTCACTCGCTCTTGTATGTACTACATACTACATGTAGGCGTACTGCCTGGTGCTTGGCTCGCCTAATCCATTAGTTAGCTATTACAATACCGCCCGTATTTCACTTCAACTGATCCACCCACACGATGCTGTCATTCAATCAGACATTCAACTGAACTGCGCTAATTAGGTACAGTAGGTTATCGGAACACAATACACCAACGACAATCACCTGGAAGCTCCACTCTTTTGGCTGTTACCTGGCCGATGAGGGAACTCCCAGAGGTTGGTGAAGTCTTACAACATCAGTATCCAATCAAATAATTTACACGCACCACTGAAAACACTAAATAACAATATCACACTGACTAACATATCAACCCCTTCACCAATCAAGGTCAATCGCGCAATCAGTCGCATGAAGGCTTGTGACTGTGTCACAGCTCTGACCTGGGCTGGGCAATCTCCAGATCTTCAGCTGTTGCGGGGTTCAGCAGGGTGACCCACTTGGCACCTTGCGATTTGCCAGCACCATCTATCAACTGGTAGACGTAGAGTTGATCAAGGAGTTAACCTATTTCCTAACTTGGTCATCATTGGATGGTATTTGGATCTGTGGAAACCCAGAGGGCCTCATGAAGGCCTTCAAGTTCCTGGAGCAGGAAGGTCCAAATCGGGGCACCTAAAAAGCTCCAAATGCAAGGCCTTCCTCCAATACAACAACATCAGCCCCTCCCGAGACACCCCCCCCCCCCCCCCCCCATCCATCCCCACTCTGTCATTCGGCGTCACACTGCTAAGCACCCCTATTGGTCCTGCATCATTTTGCGAGGAAATTGGGGTGGGTCAATAAAGTCCACGCCATGATTGGTTGTCTCCCAGACCTGCGGGGCACCCAAATGGAGACTGCCTTCCTCAGCTTGTGCTTATCCCCACCTAAGGCTGGACCTCCCCTCAACCTAGGCTGTCGCCCATTACCCCTGAAAGCGCAGTCATCCACTCAATTTGACCTCCTCATTTGTGATGCCTTGTCCAACCTATGGCGGAACCGAACCAAGACCTTATCGCCCCTATAAATTGAGAGACTGCTCCGTGGAAATCAGAATGGGTTCCGTAAAGGTCGTGGGACCATGGAGCCCATTTTGGCACATTTTGGATAATTGAAGAGTTATCAAAAAAGAAAGACAGGCATCTGGCTGTTATCTTTGTTGACTTCTTCAAGGCCTTTGATTCAGTCTCTCGTTCACGTATGTTCAGCATACTTTCATTATATGGGATTCCTGATGAAATTATTACAGTAATCAGATCAGTATACGATGGTTCGACAACATTTGTGTCTACTGTTGACGGTGTCATAGAACCATTTGCAGTGTTATGGGGCGTCCTCCAGGGAGAAACAGTTGCACCATTCTTGTTCATAATTGTTGTTGACTATGTTCTACGCATGTCCTTAGATCATCATAATGATGATGGGGTGATGATAACTCCACCTACTGGCTCCAGAAGTCGAGGAAATCCTGCCAAGTATCTAACTGATCTAGACTTTGCTGATGACTTAGGAGTACTCTCAGAATCACTAGAGGGAGCCCAACGGCCCCTCAGCTCATTAGAACAGGCTGCTTCTAGTGTTGGTCTATTTATTAACTCCAGAAAGACCACAATTTTGACAGTTAACTTTGAAAGTCCTCAGCAAGTCTCTGACCGGATGAGCATAAGCTCAAAGGATGGTATGCCTAACGATTTCTGTTACCTGGGATCATGGATCCGTAAGTCAGGTGAGGACCTTCGAATACGTAAGGGAAAGGCATGGGCAGCCTTGAATAGGTTTTCCAGGATTTGGAAGTCACAGAGAATTAATCGGAAACTTAAGGTCCGATTATTTAGAGCAGCAGTAGTTCCTGTACTCCTTTATGGGAGTTCATGCTGGGCCCTCCCACTGTGGCTATATCCAGTAAGATGTGACTCACTTCACCGGCAGTTTGGTTACTTTACCCATCCACTGATCCACAGAGCGATGTAAGTTTACATATACTGTAGTTCATTTATTTATTTCACCATACATGTAAGTTTACATATACTGTAGTTCATTTATTTATTTCACCATACATGTAAGTTTACATATACTGTAGTTCATTTATTTATTTCACCATACATGTAAGTTTACATATACTGTAGTTCATTTATTTATTTCACCATACATGTAAGTTTACATATACTGTAGTTCATTTATTTATTTCACCATACATGTAAGTTTACATATATTGTAGTTCATTTATTTATTTCACCATACACTATTACATTAGTACTTATTGATGCTAATTATTGTTACTATTATTGTCAAATGTCATTTATCAGTTATATATTTTGTATTTAGTTAATTCTGTTATTTGTTTAATTAGCAAGTCGTAAGACTTGATTACTGTAAGAAAAAAAAAGCTACTGACTACTGGCTACTGACTACTGGCTACTGGCTACTGGCTACTGACTACTGGCTACTGGCTACTGACTACTGGCTACTGACTACTGGCTACTGACTACTGACCTAGAGCAAAAACGGCTCTAACGATTTAGATGAAATTTTGCATGAACCATGAAAATAAATTTCTATGGGTACTTGTGAAATCGCGGTTTAAATTGAAACATCTCAACTTGTTTTATTTCGAAAAATCGCCCCAAAACACGAAAATTGCCATAGGCGCAATGATAAAACACCAGCTGGCACTCATGAATATGGCCTGGTAATGCATTCAATAGGATGGGCCAACTAACAAAGAAGTACTGTACTTTCTGTGCCAAGTACAGTATTATCACTCTACTCTACCCACAACCCAGATAGTAATCAAACATTAACTGGTTTAGCTGGCTATTACAGGCTGAATAACTCTTCCCAATGCATCCTAAGGGAAAATCTACAAGGTTACTCACTCTGTGATGTTAATTAATTGGCGTGCTTTATAAGGCTGAATGTTTGTTTACTCGCCTCATAATGATTCTCCATAAGGATAACATTATAGTTTGAAATATTAAAATCTGTTATAATAATAACATAATTGTTGTATTTAATTAATGTCGTGGTTTACATTGAACAGTGTAAATTGTTAATTTACATTGAAACGGGTATCGTGGTTTACATTGAAACATCTCAACTTGTTTTATTTATTACAAAAATAAGAACTTCACACCGCTCGTGTGTTCCACTGATGGAGTGTGGGGTGCGGAGGCGGCGGTCTTCTTCCGACACCTTGCTGAGACTCTGCAGTCTAAGCAGGTCGGGATGAGGCAGCGTGGGTTGGGGGTGGTGCTTGGTGCGGTGAGGCGACGGCTGCAGTTCGGTCTCCTTCGGGCGACCTCTCTGTGCCTGAGGGGTGGGGGGAGGCCTTGGCGGGGTCTCGGGTTTGGGGATGGGGCGGAAATCCGGTGGGTAGACCATGACATGTACTAGGGGGGGAGGGGGTTTGCTATTGCTGTCGTTCTTCGGGGGGAATGGGCAACACTTATTTAATATTGTATAACCCGGTTTACTTATTAATTGTCTTTTATCGGTTTAGTTTGATGAACTAAAGTTTTAAACGCTGTATTCCATATTAAAATAAATTGATCAAGTTAGTAAATAAATAGATCATATTCTGGAACGTTTTGTTTATCCCATACGTAGCTGGGCAACAATGCAATACTTCTTTAAACATACTATTATGTAGCTATTCATGCATAAACAAAATGTTCTAGAGTGTTTTTATTTAATAGAATAACACAGACTCGGGCAGGTGCAAAACCATGCACTTTTTGAACGCTCATTTCTCAGCTATTTCCATACCAAATTCAAATATTTTTAAATTTTTGGAATCCTTGCATAGTTATCTTTCTATTTCTACCAACAAATCACGATAAGGTTCATGAATAACTGCAGTGTAACTGGTAAAATATCACCGGAGACACCTTTTTCAAACGCTAGTAGCTAAAGAATGAAAGCGAAAATAAAAAATTCTGGCTCACCCAGTAAGGAGGAGGGAGGTGAAACTATCTCTGCTTCAAATTTCATGCAATCTCATTAAGATTTGTAGAAAAATTTGGGGGGGTGGGGTACTTGAATAACGACACTATATTCCAGGACATGGTGTACAATAGTAGGTCGATTCAAAACGCGACTCGCGACTCGAAACTAGTTAACTCTTTCTATTACTCAATTTTATTTCCATCCCAACCCTATTTGCATAAATATGAGCATCCATTTATTACGACAATGCTGTAACATGCATCTCAGTTAATTTGATTTTATACTGTAGACAAAAAGAATTTGCAAACCAATCCAACATGATTTTGGTTCTTTGAAGCCAAAAAGTAATACTGGGGGATCAAACAAGCCGAATCTGGCAATATGGTAATGAACTCATTTCATTCCGTTTGTGTCGCAAGAATTCGATTATCTTGCTATTAGATTACCAACAACGCCGTGTCCTCGTCAATCGCAGGATCACCAACTACTAGAGTAATGAAAGAGATAGTGGGGGAGTGCAGTCCCTATTCATTCCAATGTACTTATATCCTGGCATGCTATTAACCATACTGTATTCCCAGCAGCCTAGGGATACGTATGTCGTATATTCCATGTAGCTAGTACTAGTCCCTGGTTATAAATTGATCGCTTCAGATGATATACAGTAATACGTTCATCACTTTCAGAGAACTGGTATAATTGCGGACGTGCCGCTATAGTATGGTACTGTGGGGCGAGCCACGAACGACGATGGTACTGTATTATAAGGGTGATTATTTTCTCTGCAAAGGGATTAAATTAATGCTTATTGGGAGAACATCGGAGCATTGGAGTCACTATGTCTTCTTGCAGATTTCTCACTTGTAGTAATGCGAATAATTTGGTTTCATGATAACAAGGGCGTCAAGACTCATCAGTTGAGCCTGCAGTGAGCTGTTGGGTTTCGGCAAGAAAATGTCACTCACTAACGAGACATTGTGCGTGCAATCTCGTTAGGGATTATTGTTTGAGTTGAACATGGGTGGACAGGGGAACCGGATGTGAACAGGGGCGGACAGGGCGCGGTGAGTACAGGATGTGATGGGCGGACAGGGCGCGGTGAGTACAGGATGTGATGGGCGGACAGGGCACGGTGAGTACCGGATGTAATGGGCGGACAGGGCGCGGGAGTACCGGATGTGATGGGCGGACAGGGCACGGTGAGTACAGGATGTGATGGGCGGACAGAGCGCGGTGAGTACAGGATGTGATGGGCGGACAGGGCGCGGTGAGTACAGGATGTGATGGGCGGACAGGGCACGGTGAGTACCGGATGTAATGGGCGGACAGGGCGCGGGAGTACCGGATGTGATGGGCGGACAGGGCACGGTGAGTACAGGATGTGATGGGCGGACAGGGCGCGGTGAGTACAGGATGTGATGGGCGGACAGGGCGCGGTGAGTACAGGATGTGATGGGCGGACAGGGCACGGTGAGTACCGGATGTGATGGGCGGACAGGGCGCGGGAGTACCGGATGTGATGGGCGGACAGGGCAGGGTGAGTACAGGATGTGATGGGCGGACAGCGCGCGGTGAGTACAGGATGTGATGGGCGAACAGGGCGCGGTGAGTACCGGATGTGATGGGCGGACAGGGCGCGGGAGTACCGGATGTGATGGGCGGACAGGGCACGGTGAGTACAGGATGTGATGGGCGGACAGGGCGCGGTGAGTACAGGATGTGATAGGCGGACAGGGCGCGGTGAGTACAGAATGTGATGCGCGGACAGGGCGCGGTGAGTAGCGGATGTGAACAGGGGCGGACAGGGCGCGGTGAGTACAGGATGTGATGGGCGGACAGGGCGCGGTGAGTACAGGATGTGATGGGCGGACAGGGCACGGTGAGTACAGGATGTGATGGGCGGACAGGGCGCGGTGAATACAGGATGTGATGGGCGGACAGGGTGCGGTGAGTACCGGATGTGAACAGGGGCGGACAGGGCGCGGTGAGTACAGGATGTGATGGGCGGACAGGGCGCGGTGAGTACAGGATGTGATGGGCGGACAGGGCACGGTGAGTACAGGATGTGATGGGCGGACAGGGCGCGGTGAGTACAGGATGTGATGGGCGGACAGGCGCGGTGAGTACCGGATGTGAACATGGGTGGACAGGGTGCGGTGAGTACAGGATGTGATGGGCGGACAGCGCGCGGTGAGTACAGGATGTGATGGGCGGACAGCGCGCGGTGAGTACAGGATGTGATGGGCGGACAGGGCACGGTGAGTACAGGATGTGATGGGCGGACAGAGAGCGGTGAGTACAGGATGTGATGGGCGGACAGAGCACGGTGAGTACAGGATGTGATGGGCGGACAGGGCGCGGTGAGTACAGGATGTGATGGGCGGACAGCGCGCGGTGAGTACAGGATGTGATGGGCGGACAGAGCACGGTGAGTACAGGATGTGATGGGCGGACAGCGCGCGGTGAGTACAGGATGTGATGGGCGGACAGGGCGCGGTGAGTACAGGATGTGACGGGCGGACAGTGCGCGGTGAGTACAGGATGTGATGGGCGGACAGAGCACGGTGAGTACAGGATGTGATGGGCGGACAGCGCGCGGTGAGTACAGGATGTGATGGGCGGACAGGGCGCGGTGAGTACCGGATGTGACGGGCGGACAGTGCGCGGTGAGTACAGGATGTGATGGGCGGACATTAAGACCAATCGTGCCAGTGGTGTAGATGGTGTTCCCCCTGAGGTCTTTAAAATACCTGAGTGTTTAAAGCTCATCTATCCCATCATAGTAGACATGTACCGAACAGCAAGAGTCCCACAAGAAATGAAAACAAATAAGTTGGTGCCAGTTCCCAAGAAGGGCAACCTAACACTCTATGGTTCTTTTCGGGGAATCTCATTGATCTCGATTGCTGCAAAGCTATACAATAGGATTCTATTAAATCGCATCAGGGATCCTATTGAGAGACTGCTCCGTGGAAATCACAATGAGTTACGTAGAGGTCGTGGGACCATGGAGCCCATTTTGGCACTTAGAAGGATAATTGAAGAATTATCAAAAAAGAAAGACAGGCATCTGGCTGTTATCTTTGTTGACTTCTTCAAGGCCTTTGATTCAGTCTCTCGCTCACGTATGTTCAGCATACTTTCATTATATGGGATTTCTGATGAAATTATTGCAGCAATCAGATCAGTATACGATGGTTCGACAACATTTGTGTCTACTGTTGACGGTGACACAGAACCATTTGAAGTGTTATGGGGCGTCCTCCAAGGAGACACACTTGCACCATTCTTGTTCATTATTGTGGTTGATTATGTTCTACGCATGTCCTTAGATCATCATAATGATGATGGGGTTATGATAACTCCACCTACTGGCTCCAGAAGTCGAGGAAATCCTGCCAAGTACCTAACTGATCTAGACTTTGCTGATGGCTTACGAGTACTCTCAGAATCATTAGAGGGAGCCCAACGGCTCCTCAGCTCATTAGAACATGCTGCTTCTAGTGTTGGTCGTTTTATTAACTCCGGAAAGACCAAAATTTTGACAGTTAACTTTGAAAGTCCTCAGCAAGTCTCTGATCGGATGAGCATAAGCTCAAAGGATGGTATGCTTGAGCATGTGGACGACTTCTGTTACCTGGGATCATGGATCCGGAAGTCAGGTGAGGACCTTCGAATACGTAAGGGAAAGGCATGGGCAGCCTTGAATAGGCTTTCCAGGATTTGGAAGTCACCGAGAATTAATCGGAAACTTAAGGTCCGATTATTTAGAGCAGCAGTAGTTCCAGTACTCCTCTACGGGAGTCCATGCTGGGCTCTAACTGCTGAGGACACCAAATCTCTAGATGGCACATTCACAAGAATGCTACGCCGGGTTCATTGTGTCAAGTACAATGCACACATCTCCAACCAGACACTATATAACATTGGAGGTGTCTCATTGGTTCCCCCAAGCTTGACACTAGAACAAAATCGCCTCCGCTTTGCAGGACATTGCTTTCGCCGTGAGGACCAGCCAGTGCATAATCTTATACGTTGGCAGCCTCATGGAGTGAATAAGCATGGTGGACAGCCCATGACTTTCTTGAGACGCATCTTAACGGACACTGGCCTTGAAGATGCGGATGATCTAGCAAATGTCATGGGTGATAGGGAGTTGTGGCGGTGCAATTTTGTTGACAAGCCGGCACAGTATTCTTAAAAATGCAGCTGCAATGCAGCATGCCGATCCTAGTAGTAGTAGTAGTAGTAGATGGGCGGACAGGGCGCGGTGAGTACAGGATGTTAACAGGGGCGGACAGGGCGCGGTGAGTACAGGATGTGATGGGCGGACAGGGCGCGGTGATTACCGGATGTGATGGGCGGACAGGGCGCGGTGAGTACAGGATGTGATGGGCGGACCCGGACAGGGCGCGGTGAGTACAGGCGGACAGGGCGCGGTGAGTACCGGATGTGAATGCTGATAATAATTGTGTCTCGCCTCTCTCCAATACATCATCATTAACAGTGATTTATTTTTCTGTCGAAATTAAAAATGTATATATAAATATTGTGCATTTAATTTATCCACTTTTTATGTTTTATATAAATCTATAAATAAACGCTTCATAAATAAACACACTAAATAAATGTCTGTTCAATAAATTAGACAGGATGTCTGATTTTTGACCAAACTTTTCGAATCTTTATAAACCTTGGACAGACCGGACAGACCGGACAGACCGGACAGACCACATGTTTACAACGTTTGGTTTAAATTCATCAATGATTAACCGAATTATTCTTTGCTTTCAAAAACTAATTAAAAAAACGTGCAAAAGGATTCGAACCTACACGGGAAAATCCCATTGGATATCTACAGTAGTCCAACGCTTTAGCCGCGCCGTCAACACTGCTCGAGCTAAAAAAATTGGCCTACAAACGTATTATTCTGCGTAAAACGTATTCAAACGTATTATATCAAACGTCAAACGTGTTATTCTGCAATTTCGTACCTAACTGTGTCCTACAGTGTACCAGCACCGTAGGTACCGGTGTCCTAGGCGAATATTGAAATTAATATCTCATATCTCTCCAAACCACGTACGCGTTTCGACCTTACTGGGTCTTATCATCGTGGTGTCGGATTTGAACCTGGGACCTCGAGGTGGAAGCCGAGACTACAACCACTAAGCCACAGGTTCTTGAGATATGAAGAATTAATTTCAAAGCCAGCTGCCATTTTATTAGCCCCTGATTTGTATTATTGACAGTAACAATATGTTTGCAAGCTGTATTTCCGATGTGTTTGTTAATTAATATTATACATTTTATTATAGGAACTGGTCTACCAGTCTTCACCTCGAATCATAAGTATATTTTACCGAAAATAACTTATCTTTTATTGGCGAAATTGTTGTTCTCGAAACAAGAACTGCATTGCAGTTGTCCGAAATTACACCAAATTTCTTAGATTAGAGCCTCATGAGTTTAGGGTTACATGACAGTTTTAATTATAGTTTCAGGCCGGCATTTCACTTTGAATTAGGGTTTCGGACCGCCACACTCGAAATCTGCTGTGAAAATTATCTGGGGGGGTGGGGGCATTTGGCGCTAGGCGAAAACGCCCGGGGGCATTCCGGCAAGGGGAGGGGGCATTTTCACCTGTGACACCAGTGTGCTTATGTCATTACTTCGGAGTCCTTGCGGATTCCCAATTAATTGTCTTAACTTTTCAATTTCGATAAAGATAATAGACTTCATGATTCTCTACAAGCAACCAAAATTTCATCTCTGGAAAATGATTCGTTCCCGAGAAATTTCACATTTTCTTAAAACACATAATCTGTCATACAGTAGCTGACGTCAGACTGCATGATTTTTCACCACACGCATTCAAACATTTACCAGACGGACAGACATGCCCCATTTGCCTTACTGCCTTATATAAACCGTAGGCCTAATGCCAAGGCTCGCGACTACGTGTCTCGCCCCACATTATGTATAATTAATAATTACCTATAAAAAAACTAACCTTTGCTATAAATATTCACTCAAATTATAAAAAAATATTCAAAATTTGAACCTCCAAATACATTATTATTAAATCCTATTAAACAAATATTGGAAATAATGTTAATGAGATAGGAATATGAGAATATTATTATGTTTACTATAAACAAAATTTAGGCCTACTTTTTAAAATAATATGCACGTTATCAATTGTAAACAAAAATTGATTAAGCATGTCAACGATTGTTGGAACAAAGACAATAATTTTACAATTAAATTATACTGCCTATAAAATCATTTTCAAAAAGTTTCATAACTTTAACCCACATTTGGCGTTGGACTGGAGGTTAATGTAGGTCTAAATAACTAAAAATAATAATAAAAAGTGCAATTTATTTATTTAGGATAATGTTGATTTAAATGAATATAACACAGCTGGTGTGAATTAAACCAGCAAAACTGCTTTATAAAACGCAAAACTTATCTTAAATGTAAGTGATTAGATCGCTGGGTTGGAGATTCACAATGACAGGGCGATCTGATCTGTGATTGGTTAGTTGCACAACACAGAATCATAATAATATGCAGTTGAGATACATTTCCCTACAGTATTGCAGTAAAATTGTAGGGAACCATTCTCTCTCATCCCTCCCTCTCTCTCCCTGAAACAATATCTATAATGAAACCTATTCAATGCAACTTCCCAATGTTTTCTAGAAGTCATGTACATGGGAAATAATTAGAAACATGATATCGAAAAATTATGAGAAGAAAATATTGTGTGGGGCGAGCCACGAAATATAGGTGAGCCTTTTCGTAAGGTATAATTAGTGGACCGTCTAATGTCGTCGTCGATTAAACTGTTAGAATGTTAGTAAGTCGGTCAAACATGTATGAAATGGAATCAAACTTGGCACATATGTAGTCTATCCAAAGTTTATAAATTCTACAATCAGACAGTCTTATATAGTTCTTCTATCGGCCTCTAGGAGGCGAATAGTAAGAAACATAGAAGTAGCTACAAGCTTCTGTAGAATTACTGCTGTATGTAAGCATAATCTATCTATCACTAACACTATCAGATTTATCGGCTAGCCTACCGGTATATATATTACACAAAGCAGTTTAGTCTACTACTGAAGATCATTTTAAATTTCCCTCTATAGTAATCTCCAGGGGTAATCTAACTGGGCCGTCCTCCAGGGAGACACACTTGCACCATTCTTGTTCATAATTGTGGTTGACTATGTTCTACGCATGTCCTTAGATCATCATAATGATGATGGGGTGATGATAACTCCACCTACTGGCTCCAGAAGTCGAGGAAATCCTGCCAAGTACCTAACTGATCTAGACTTTGCTGATGACTTAGGAGTACTCTCAGAATCACTAGAGGGAGCCCAACGGCTCCTCGGCTCATTAGAACATGCTGCTTCTAGTGTTGGTCTTTTTATTAACTCCAGAAAGACTCAAAAATGTTGACAGTTAACTTTGAAAGTCCTCAGCAAGTCTCTGATCGGATGAGCATAAGCTCAAAGGATGGTATGCTTGAACATGTGGACGACTTCTGTTACCTGGGATCATGGATTCGGAAGTCAGGTGAGGACCTTCGAATACGTAAGGGAAAGGCAAGGGCAGCCTTGAATAGGCTTTCCAGGATTTGGAAGTCACAGAGAATTAATCGGAAACTTAAGGTCCGATTATTTAGAGCAGCAGTAGTTCCAGTACTCCTTTATGGGAGTTAATGCTGGGCCCTAACTGCCGAGGACACCAAATCTTTGGATATTTATTATAGGAAGGGATCTAGGGGTCTTAACCTCGAATGATAAGTTTATTTTAAATATACAATAACAAACACCTCGAAAAATACAGCTTGCCAACACATTGTTACTATAAATAATAAATCTTTGGATGGCACATTCACAAGAATGCTGCGCCGGGTTCATTGTGTCAAGTACAATGCACACATCTCCAACCAAACACTATATAACATTGGAGGTGTCTCATTGGTTCCCCCAAGCTTGACACTAGAACAAAATCGCCTCCGCTTTGCAGGACATTGCTTTCACCGTGAGGACCAGCCAGTGCATAATCTTGTACTTTGGCAGCCTCATGGAGTGAATAAGCATGGTGGACAGCCCATGACTTTCTTGAGACGCATCTTAAATGACACTGGCCTTGAAGAAGCGGATGATCTAGCAAATGTCATGGGTGATAGGGAGTTGTGGCGGTGCAATTTTGTTGATAAGCAGGCACAGCATTCTCAAAAATGCTGCTGCAATGCAGCATGCCGATCCTAGTAGTAGCCCCTATAAATTGCATTTTTGTTGGGAAATAATGTTCTGTGTTTTTAAGAACTTATCGCCCCCCGAGACTTTACCACCCCTAGTCCTTTATCGCCCCTGTCATTAGATTTTAGGGCCTAATCGCCCCTTTCACCTTTATCGCCCCTGGACCTTATTGCCCCCTGGGAACATATCACCCCTCAAATGGTCTTTTATCGCCCCTTGGGGACATATCGCCCCCGGGTCTTTATCGCCCCCGGGTCTTTATCGCAAGGCTACGCTGTGCTAGAGTATTTGACGCATTGCGGGTTTTATGCCTTGCCATGTCCGCCAAAGCACACATATAGAAGAATGACTTTTATGTCCGTTAAAACACCTATAACGGTACTTTGCGGGCGAGGGGACTGATTATATCCGCAAAAGCTTTTACAGGTGATGATAACTCCACCTACTGGCTCCAGAAGTCGAGGAAATCCTGCCAACTACCTAACTGATCTAGACTTTGCTGATGACTTAGGAGTACTCTCAGAATCATTAGAGGGAGCCCAACGGCTCCTCAGCTCATTAGAACATGCTGCTTCTAGTGTTGGTCTTTTTATTAACCCCAGAAAGACCAAAATTTTGACAGTTAACTTTGAAGGTCCTCAGCAAGTCTCTGATCGGATGAGCATAAGCTCAAAGGATGTTATGCTTGAGCATGTGGACGACTTCTGTTACCTGGGATCATGGATCCGGAAGTCGGGTGAGGACCTTCGAATACGTAAGGGAAAGGCATGGGCAGCCTTGAATAGGCTTTCCAGGATTTGGAAGTCACCGATAATTAATTGGAAACTTAAGGTCCGATTATTTAGAGCAGCAGTAGTTCCAGTACTCCTCTATGGGAGTCCATGCTGGGCTCTAACTGCTGATGACACCAAATCTCTGGATGGCACATTCACAAGAATGCTACGCCGGGTTCATTGTGTCAAGTACAATGCACACATCTCCAACCAGACACTATATAACATTGGAGGTGTCTCATTGGTTCCCCCAAGCTTGACACTAGAACAAAATCGCCTCCGCTTTGCAGGACATTGCTTTCGCCGTGAGGACCAGCCAGTGCATAATCTTGTACTTTGGCAGCCTCATGGAGTGAATAAGCATGGTGGACAGCCCATGACTTTCTTGAGACGCATCTTAAAGGACACTGGCCTTGAAGATGCGGATGATCTTGCAAATGTCATGGGTGATAGGGAGTTGTGGCAGCGCAATTTTGTCGACAAGCCGGCACAGCATTCTTAAAAATGCAGCTGCAATGCAGCATGCCGATCCTAGTAGTAGTAGTAGTACTAGTAGGGTGTTATTCAAATCGGAATCCATTTCTACAAGAAGATTATTTTGAAGGTTATTAATTTCCTCCAACATATCTTCCACAAC
>JAUCBJ010002344.1:0-24105 GCA_032718475.1 Nemertoderma westbladi
AATTTTACTGATTGTGGGTTGCAGTAAATTAGAAACGTAAGTGGCATCGCTACTAAAGTGACATTAGCGCTTCAGTGGAGTGGGCAGCTGCGATGGTAATTCCTAGGCAGTGGACCGGGAATAGAGACATGGAGTGGGGTGGGGGGGGGGGGGGGGGGGTGCTCAGGCCCAACCGGGTGTAGTTAATGTCATACGCTAGTGCTCCCACATTGCCTGATGCTAATTTACGACCTTACAACCCTAGAGGTCCGATCATTCTCTCTCCTTTCATCCCTGGTTTCATACGCGTGTGTCACCGCGCCACCCCTTCTTCCGTCAGACGCTTACCGGAACATTATTGTCAGCCTTACTATATCGATGACAAACGTCTCTAGGTATTTAATACAATAACGCATAATCTTTCCTCATGAAACTAAAGAAATCTCACCAAATTATATATTTCATGCTTTAGGATATTTAATATATTATTTACTTACTGTATTAATGTTATCTATTGTTTGTGACGCAACCAAGGTGACGGTAAAGCATATTCAAGTTTTAGGACCACTTTAATTGTAAAGTCACACTGACTAGTCTAGAACTGTAACGTTTTATACCCGGAATACTACAGTATCTAACTTTCCGCCCGTGTCACACTGTCACTGAATTATGGCGATATTTAGTTTCTTTTTAATTAAACATCATCGACCTTCATCTTTTCAGCACTATTTCTATTAGGTTATTTTTGGCACTTGTTAATTTCATTAAATAGGCAAATTTATGCGAATTCAACCACAATCTGAACTATGATGCTATTTTTTTCTCAACTATAATGAACGAATTCTTGAAAAATCGTTCGGAATAGAATTGAATTTGCTATATTTGATTGAAATAAAGTAACACCGTATTTCATTTATGCTGAACCCATTGTTGAGATATTGTCTTTTAAAAATTAGCAATCATAAATATGCCCAAATTTTAACATCGTTTTGAGAAAATCGTGTTTGATGATTAGAGACTTTAAACATTCTCTCAGATTTTATGTATTTGGAGGGATTATTTGCTACTTCAAAGCAAAACTAATAGAAATTTAAGTGCATGTGAAATCAGGTATAGGGTCCGGGTCTTCAGCGAACGTACCTTTTGACATTGAGATGTCTCATGTTCAATGCACTGTCTATCTAGCTGACTCTCTGTTTATCTGTCTGTGTGACAAAAAATATGAAAGCAACACCTCCGTATTACTTTTTCCGCTATAGGGATTTTCTTTGTAGGTGATTTCAATTCCAATGTCAGATTTCATTTCACGTTGTTCAAAATCTGGAATGGATAGTCAGTCAGTGAGTCTGTCTGTTAGTCAGTCTATCTGTCTGGCAGTCAAAGATTTTTGTTTAGGAGTTTTCTGATCTACGATCACCTCTGATGTCAGCCTTAACGTTTGACGGACTATACTGTCTGTCAGTCAGTCCGTCAAAATTTAGGAAAGCACACCACCTTGCTAAAATTATTGCTATACGGGTTTTCATGGACGTTGATTTCGTTTTCGACGTCTGTTTTCAAATTTTTCCACCATCGTGTCGGTCTATATGCCTAAGTCTGTCTGCCAAAATATAACCGATAGACAAAAGGACTGACACAGACTGTTAATTTAGAATCCATCAAATGTTAAAACAAAATTAACATTGGAAATTAAATCACCGACCAGGAAAACCTCTATAGCAAATATTTAAGCGGTGGTGGTGGGTCAAATGGCGGGGTAGCTCAGTTGGTTGAGCGCCGGGCCTGCAATCTATTGGTTGTAGGTTCAGCCCCGCAAGGGTCCACTCTGCCTTTGAGGAGCCTTCGGGTCGCCTCCGGCTTCGGCCGACTGTTTGCTTGCTTGCTTTTTGGTGGGTCAAAATCACTAAAAGTGACCAAAACTAAACATAAACATTAGACACGACGTAACTTTTGACTTCCTCGATCATTTCCAATAATTATAATCTTAAAATGACCGGCATTTTTTGGTGTTATTGAACACCATTTTTTGCAACGCTACCTTGTATTAATTTTTCTGAATATCTGCGCGAATTCGAAAAAACATAGATTTTCAGTTTAGACACTCAATACCTATATCAATATCTATATACCATTTGATTGTCCAATGTATCTAAGTTACGTCTATCAGGACGAACTTACAATACGAACATAAAATCAATTTGTTTAAAGCAGACACCGGGAATGGAATCACTCACCGTTTGTGTTTATTTCCGCATTCGGGCCACATGAAATATGGTGCTCTCTTACGTAAATCGAATTCTATGTTTATTAATTTCAGGTTTATTTATATATACATTATATTGTCGCTTTCTTCATATCTCCCAAGTGGCTCAAGCCTATCAGTAGTGCCTCATAGGTAACGACCTGCAGGGCCGGCAGCTAAACCGACATTTTAGCTCTACCTACATGTTGTAAATAAATAATGCGTATACACGGCGCATAAACATTACCACGCCTTGAGTGCCCATAAACAGTACCACGTCTTGAGTGCCCATAAACAGTACCACGCCTTGAGTGCCCATAAACAGTACCACGCCTTGAGTGCCCATACAGTACCACGCCTTGAGTGCCCATAAACAGTACCACGCCTTGAGTGTCCATACAGTACCACGCCTTGAGTGCCCATAAACAGTACCACGCCTTGAAGGCCCATACAGTACCACGCCTTGAGTGCCCATAAGCAGTACCACGCCTTGAGTGCCCATAAACAGTACCATGCCTTGAGTGTCCATAAACAGTACCACGCCTTGAGTGCCCATAAACAGTACCACGCCTTGAGTGCCCATACAGTACCACGCATTGAGTGCCCATAAACAGTACCACGCCTTGAGTGTCCATACAGTACCACGCCTTGAGTGCCCATAAACAGTACCACGCCTTGAGTGCCCATACAGTACCACGCCTTGAGTGCCCATAAGCAGTAACACGCCCTGAGTGCCCATAAACAGTACCACGCCTTGAGTGTCCATAAACAGTACCACGCCTTGAGTGCCCATAAACAGTACCACGCCTTGAGTGCCCATACAGTACCACGTCTTGAGTGCCCATAAACAGTACCACGCCTTGAGTTCCCATAAACAGTACCACGCCTTGAGTGCCAATAAACAGTACCACGCCTTGAGTGCCCATAAACAGTACCACGCCTTGAATGCCCATAAAAAGTACCACGCCTTGAGTGCCCATAAACAGTACCACGTATTGAGTGCCCATAAACAGTACCACGCCTTGAGTGCCCATAAACAGTACCACGCCTTGAGTGCCCATAAACAGTACCACGCCTTGAGGGCCCATAAACAGTACCACGCCTTGAGTGCCCATACAGTACCACGCCTTGAGAGCCCATACAGTACCACGCCTTGAATGCCCATAAACAGTACCATGCCTTGAGTGCCCATAAGCAGCACCACGCCTTGAGTGCCCATAAACAGTACCACGCCTTGAGTGCCCATAAACAGTACCGCGCCTTGAATGCCCATAAACAGTACCACGCCTTGAGTGCCCATAAACAGTACCACGCATTGAGTGCCCATAAACAGTACCATGCCTTGAGTGCCCATAAACAGTACCACGCCTTGAGTGCCCATAAACAGTACCACGCCTTGAGTGCCCATAAACAGTACCACGCCTTGAGGGCCCATAAACAGTACCACGCCTTGAGTGCCCATACAGTACCACCCTTGAGTGCCCATACAGTACCACGCCTTGAGTGCCCATAAACAGTACCACGCTTTGAGTGCCCATACAGTACCACGCCTTGAATGCCCATAAACAGTACCACGACTTGAGTGCCCATAAACAGTACCACGCCTTGAGTGCCCATAAACATTACCACGCCTTGAGTGCCCATAAACAGTACCACGCCTTGAGTGCCCATAAACAGTACCACGCTTTGAGTGCCCATAAACAATTCTTTGAGTCCCTTTCCTGATGACCTTTCTGGACCAAACCCTGGGTCACCAGGGAGGCCAGATTGTGATGGGGAGAGGGATTCTGGAGTTGGAGGCTACTCTCATGTTCCACCCCGACCAACAAAGCCATTGGTGAATCTGAGGCAAGTCACTAGACTAGCCTCAGTAAGCACCCTAACACTCGGGTCCCCAATGCGACAAGGTGAGCTGACTGCCTTGGCAGATAAGCTTTCTCTTAGCGCAGTGGGTGTTCAAGAGCACCGAATGCAGACTGGACAGACTGATGAGGTTCTGATTAAGGACATGGGGGGCGGTTGGCGACTCGCCCTCGCGTCAGCAGATGATAGTGGCAATGGTGGAATTGGTCTATTGATGAATCCAACTGCACATGCAGCATTGGACAAAATAGACCAAATATCTAACAGCATCATCCGTTGCCCCTTCTCATGTTCTGGTGGAAGACTGGCTAAGAAGTTTCCTAAGGTGGTTCTGATTGTGTGCTACTCTCCAACTAGTGTTGCCCCTGTAGAGGAGGTGGAAAATTTCTACCACAATCTACAAGCAGCTACTGATGGAGTGGATCAGCATGCATTCTTAACATTCCTGGGAGACTTTAATGCAAGTCTGCATCAATCACCTACATCGCCCTGTGTCTATAGCAATAATGTTAACCGAAATTCTGTCCATCTTCAGGATTTTATCTCTGGAAATGGATTGTTTTCGGCTGGAACCCAGTTCAAGAAGCGAACTGGAAAGCTATGGACTCATAGTGGACCCAGTGGTCACAAGTCCCAGATAGACCATATTCTGTTTCGTAGGAAATACAGGAGCTCTATACAAGACTGTAATGCATTTACACTTCGACCCTTCTCCAGTGATCACCGCCTTATTGTGGCCAAGGTAAGACTTAGTCTGCGTGCTAGCAGAACAACGAAATCTGCCTTGCCGCGGCATGACTGGTCCTCTCTGTTGCAACAGCCAAGTGTGAGATCCAGCTTCACACTACAGCTGAGCAACAGGTATGAGGCTCTTGCCTCTGAGGCGGCAGATCACTGTGAGGGCTATACTGCCTTAACAGAAGCAGTTAAGTTAGCAGCTGCAGAAACAGTTCCTGTATACCCTCGAAACAGGAAAAGGGCCCCCTGGACTGACAACAACATTCAGAAGTGCCGAAATGACCTTCATAAGGCGCAGAAAGAGTCCCGACTCAAACAGACTACAGCGGCCAAGAATGCAGTTAAGGCTGCATCTAGGTCCCTGAACAGGCAGTACTCTGTTAATCTACAGGAGCTAATAAACCAACAGGTTGATGCCATCAATGATGCTGGCGACAGCAGGCAATCATCCCAGGCATGGAAGTCGATCAATCTGCTTACTGGGCGGAAAAGCCAACCAACCAACCACCAAGGTTAAGGCTGAATCACCAGCCGATCGCCTCAATGGTTGGAAAGCCCACTTTGAAAAGCTCCTCAATAATGACAGGGTATTGCCTGATAACTTTATAGAAGTAAAAATGTCTGAGTCTGTACTCCCAGATATTCCCATTGGCGATATCTCCTTTGCAGAAGTGAAGGCTGCTACAAAGAGCATTAAGACCAATCGTGCCAGTGGAGTAGATGGTGTTCCCCCTGAGGTCTTTAAAATACCTGAGTGTTTAAAGCTCATCTATCCCATCATAGTAGACATGTACCGAACAACAAGAGTCCCACAAGAAATGAAAACAAATAAGTTGGTGCCAGTTCCCAAGAAGGGCAACCTAACACTCTATGGTTCTTTTCGGGGAATCTCATTGATCTCGATTGCTGCAAAGCTATACAATAGGATTCTATTAAATCGCATCAGGGATCCCATTGAGAGACTGCTCCGTGGAAATCAGAATGGGTTCCGTAAAGGTCGTGGGACCATGGAGCCCATTTTGGCACTTAGAAGGATAATTGAAGAATTATCAAAAAAGAAAGACAGGCATCTGGCTGTTATCTTTGTTGACTTCTTCAAGGCCTTTGATTCAGTCTCTCGCTCACGTATGTTCAGCATACTTTCATTATATGGGATTCCTGATGAAATTATTGCAGCAATCAGATCAGTATACGATGGTTCGACAACATTTGTGTCTACGGTTGACGGTGACACAGAACCATTTGAAGTGTTATGGGGCGTCCTCCAAGGAGACACACTTGCACCATTCTTGTTCATTATTGTGGTTGACTATGTCCTACGCATGTCCTTAGATCATCATAATGATGATGGGGTAATGATAACTCCACCTACTGGCTCCAGAAGTCGAGGAAATCCTGCCAAGTACCTAACTGATTTAGACTTTGCTGATGACTTAGTAGTACTCTCAGAATCATTAGAGGCAGCCCAACGGCTCCTCAGCTCATTAGAACATGCTGCTTCTAGTGTTGGTCTTTTTATTAACTCCAGAAAGACCAAAATTCTGACAGTTAACTTTGAAAGTCCTCAGCAAGTCTCTGATCGGATGAGCATAAGCACAAAGGATGGTATGCTTGAGCATGTGGACGACTTCTGTTACCTGGGATCATGGATCCGGAAGTCAGGTGAGGACCTTCGAATACGTAAGGGAAAGGCATGGGCAGCCTTGAATAGGCTTTCCAGGATTTGGAAGTCACCGAGAATTAATCGGAAACTTAAGGTCCGATTATTTAGAGCAGCAGTAGTTCCAGTACTCCTCTACGGGAGTCCATGCTGGGCTCTAACTGCTGAGGACACCAAATCTCTGGATGGCACATTCACAAGAATGCTACGCCGGGTTCATTGTGTCAAGTACAATGCACACATCTCCAACCAGACACTATATAACATTGGAGGTGTCTCATTGGTTCCCCCAAGCTTGACACTATAACAAAATCGCCTCCGCTTTGCAGGACATTGCTTTCGCCGTGAGGACCAGCCAGTGCATATTCTTGTACTTTGGCAGCCTCATGGAGTGAATAAGCATGGTGGACAGCCCATGACTTTCTTAAGACGCATCTTAAAGGACACTGACCTTAAAGATGCGGATGATCTAGCAAATGTCATGGGTGATAGGGAGTTGTGGCGGTGCAATTTTGTTGACAAGCCGGCACAGCATTCTTAAAAATGCAGCTGCAATGCAGCATGCCGATCCTAGTAGTAGCCCATAAACAGTACCACGCCTTGAGGGCCCATAAACAGTACCAGGCCTTGAGTGCCCATACAGTACCACGCCTTGAATGCCCATAAACAGTACCACGCCTTGAGTGCCCATAAACAGTACCACGCCTTGAGTGCCCATAAACAGTACCACGCCTTGAGTGCCCATAAACAGTACCACGCCTTGAGTGCCCATACAGTACCACGCCTTGAATACCCATAAACAGTACCACGCCTTGAGTGCCCATAAACATTACCACGCCCTGAGTGCCCATAAACAGAACCACGCCTTGAGTGCCCATAAACAGTACCACGCCTAGAGTGCCCATAAACAGTACCACGCCTTGAGTGCCCATAAACATTACCACACCTTGAGTGCCCATAAACAGTACCACGCCTTGAGTGCCCATAAACAGTACCACGCCTTGAGTGCCCATAAACAGTACCACGCCTTGAGTGCCCATAAACATTACCACGCCTTGAGTGCCCATAAACAGTACCACGCCTTGAGTGCCCATAAACATTACCACGCCTTGAGTGCCTATAAACAGTACCACGCCTTGAGGGCCCATAAACAGTACCACACCTTGAGTGCCCATAAACAGTACCACGCCGTGAGTGCCCATAAACAGTACCACGCCTTGAGTGTCCATAAACAGTACAACGCCTTGAGTGCCCATTTAAACAGTACCACGCCTTGAGTGCCCATAAACAGTACCACGCCTTGAGTGCCCATAAACAATACCACGCCTTGAGTGCCCATAAACAGTACCACGCCTTGAGTGTCCATAAACAGTACCACGCCTTGAGTGCCCATAATCAGTACCCCGCCTTGAGTGCCCATAAACAGTACCACGCCTTGAGTGCCCATAAACAGTACCACGCCTTGAGTGCCCATAAACAGTACCACGCCTTGAGTGCCCATAAACAGTACCACGCCTTGAGTGCCCATAAACAGTACCACGCCTTGAGTGCCCAGCTTTCCGTGTTGGCTTACATTCCCTCGAGACTTTATTATTATAATAAGATTTGCTTTTTAGATTTCACCACATTATTATATGTAGCAGCTATATGTGTCCAAGCAGCATCTTGGTCTAGTGGTGACATTCCTGGGCTTCCAATTAGGAAGCCCTGGTTCGATCCCTAGATGGGGCAGCACTATTTGGGCACAGTGATTTAAATTCTGCAGCCTAGCCCAACCCTGGCTTTCATCCTTCAGTGATCGATAAATGGGAACCAAGGCAACTTGGGAAACAGAGTGGAAGGGTTTACTGTGGAAGATTACCCATGGTGGTGAACAGGCATTCCTTGGCTTAACGAGCCTAAAAGATTCTCCCATTCATATGTTGTATTTTATATTAATTATAATAATAATATAAATATTGAAACCAAATCACCACCGATGTCAGGAAATATAAGGGTAATTTTTGCACTGGGTGCTACCGTTTTAATAAAGCGAACTACCATACCGCTAGCTTATCTCGCCCGATGTGTACATGCGAATGGAATATTGGATACGTTAATATTGGTCCAGCTATAGGCTACTAAGGAAATAAAACTCCGGGATTTTCTTGACTCGTTTAATTTGCTGATATTCATTGTATTGCTTCGTAGCTTTGCATTTAATAAATTATCTTAATTACGTGGTACAATGGGCAGCGGCGAAGCTGAATGCTGATATCCCCGTGTACCGGTATGCTGTAATCAAAGCCGCGATTTGTAAGTTTGCTTGTGTTGCGCACTTATTGGTAATGTAATTAAGCGTTTCTAACGTTACATTCGGTTTACTCCGGAAGTCGTCATTCTGATTATATTAGCATCTAACGTCATCGGCGTTTACATGTCTGATATCTACTATTGAACTTTTTGGCTCGTAATTTATGCATACAGTAGAAAGGTAAAGGCGGGGTAGCTCAGTTGGTTGAACCTGAACGCCGGGCCTGCAATCAATTGGTTGTAGGTTCAACCCCGGGGGTGTCCGCTCAGCCTTTCATCCAATGGGGTGATAATATGAGGACCCGCGTGAAAATTGAAATTTTATACATGAAGAATTTTATATTTTTTAAATTTATTGTTATTAAGTGTTTTATATTTCGATCTCATAACCTGTACAGATACTAATTTGTTTATTGTTTTGGTTAGATTCAGCCTTTACGTAACCTGGGTTTTTAGTGAAACCTGGTATTCTTCAAATGGGGGAAAACTGCATTGTGAAATGTAACATAAGAAAGTATATTTAGTAGAACTGGTAATTATCTCATAATTACTAACACTATCAACAACATTTAAAATATAATAGCGATTCGTATAATACATCAATTTAATTACAATATATATTTTGCACATTTTTACCATCATAATATCAACGAACAAAAAACGAAATAAATAATATCAGTGTTAATCCCCAGGATTAATATCAACAACATATTAGATTATCGTTTGCAGTCTTTTGTTTCTTCGGAGGTTGTGTTATATTCAACGTTTGGCCGGTAGATGGCTCTCGTTTCTCTTTCCGCATGGCGATTTCCTCTGCAACTGATCTATTAAAGGTGAGTCCGGCAACACGCTGAAAAAATTGCACAACATTCTCTCCAGTTCTCGACGACGTAGGCCAGTATTCGCGACAGTTCGATCACACGACAGGCTGCGTCGTGTTGGTACAGACTGTTAGTCGAGATAAAAACTAACCCCTCATTAAACCGAAACCTCCTTCCGCTACCAGCATCCCGGCTATACTGAAATCCTTACAGGACGAATGGGACGCGGTTATGCTGCACACAAACGTGTAAGGAGGTTTCGGTTTAATCGACGGGTTCGTTTTTATATCGACTAACATGTCAATGGTTAGAGGCTCGCCGTTTATAGGGTCGCATCCGTTCTCCGCAATGAATTTCTCGATGAGTCGACGTTCGAACACGCAGTTCGAGGTGGGAGAAACAACTGGCTTGTCTGGTACTTCGTGTGATATCGAGCAATACAAGGCCATTATTGCAGTATTGCTGTAATGATTGCGAATCCGGTCTGTCCGGTAGGCTACAGTCTGACAGTATTACCTGATGCCTGATTACAGGATTTACTACAGTACTTCAGGGGCTGGAGTTCGTAGGCTACTGAAGAATGAATCCCATAACTATAGTTTATATACCAAAATTCAATCAATATAAAAGGTGTTAACAGATTACCGAACAAACTGCACATTACCTCAACAGGCAGACAAGCAAACGAGCTATAATCAGTTTGACCCTTGCAACAATAGAGTAACACAGCTTCAACCATCCTAACATAGGCTATTATTAGCTACAACATTCAAAGCAATAATGTCACAAAGCCAAGCCTTGAATACACCCCCCCCTCTCCCGAAAGGAATCCTCCAATCAAAACTTACAAAAGCAATAATAGCCACATATTATCCTACAACTTTACAGAAGCCAATCGTGTTTACATATCCAATATAGCGGCTAAGTACGCCCACCCCAAGCAATACCCGAGTCCGCCCCAATCGAGGTATAAAGGTACATACCAATAATAACCGAGCTAAAAATAAACCCAATAATCAACTCGCGGCCCACCAATAAAAATCATAACCCAATAGATGTCGTCACAGCCAATAACCAAGTACGCACACCAACAAAATCAATACAGAACAAGCCCTAAGCCGAAAATAATCACCCAACAAATAGATCAACATTATAGATTGTACGCCGAAAAATAATACACTAAATAAATAATTAAAGACATAAATAAATTATATGCCGAAATAATACACCGCATAGATTACATAGGATAAATTGCAAGCTAAAAATAGTACACCAAATAGATAGGACACAAAGCAAATCACGTGTCAAAAATAACGCATTAAATAAATAATTAAAGACATAAATAAATTGTATGCCGAAATAATACACCGCATAGATTACACGTTGTGGGGTCTTCGAGCAGCACGTGTTCAAATGTTCAATGACTGAGCAGCGACTAATTAACAAATTTATGAGAGATTCATTGACCAGCTACCGACAGACCAATATTGTGACATATATTTTAGTTTAATGTTTGATTCAATTAGAGGCACAAATTAAAAAGGCTACAAATATATAGGGGTGAATAATTAAATTAATCACCCATTAAAAGGTAGCCAAATAAAAGTTGCAATCTATATAAATTTTTAAATTCAGTAGTGTGCGTGTGTTGTGTATTGATTCCGTAGATTTCATGTTGAAATAGCGTTCATTAATTTAATTTCTATTTAATGATTCATGCATACTAATACACACATTAAATTAGTTCGCATGTGTTAAGTGTGTAAGATTTGATTGTTTCGTCAGGAAACCATTAGGGCACAGAAACTGACGGATTCTTCGCGAATTTCGCAAACGTCGCAAACTTCGGGAATTTGTTCAACAATTTTGACTCCTTAAGGAAAAGGGTCCCGAATGAGTTTTTTAACCTTTATTTTTTGTGATTTTGAGTGCTTTTTTTATATTAGTGAATATTCTAGAACCTTAGTAGATTTTTAATGGTATATAGCTAGTATTTTTTACTAGCTAGTAATTTTTGGAAATTATTTTGGCCATTAATATATTCTTCAACAGTTTAACCTGAAATATCATGGACTTTCACATTTTTTATAATTTCAATAAATACTAGCTAGCAAAAAAACACTAGCTATCATAAAAAACATATCTACTAATGTTGTAGAACTTTCACCAATACCAAAAAAATTACAAAACTCTAAAAAAGGATTGGTGAAAAATGGCTGGGGTGTCGACAGGGCGAAGTAGGGACCGTGTTGCTTAACCCCTTAGAGCCTATGACGTCCACTGCACGTCACCATGGACAGCACGATGACGTGCAGTGGACGTCATGCTGGAATACATGTTTTATTGGAAGGCTCTTGGAGTAGGTATACTGGTGGATAGTATTAATGACATTTATTGCTCTTCGTGGCAAAAAATCCATTCTGTACTGTAGATAGGCTGTATTGTAGACTGTATTATTAGTGTTAGGTACAGTATATGGCGTAATGCCAACCACAGTACAGTAGTTCAGACTGACAGAGAGACCGACAGACATACAGACTAGATTTATGTAAACGTGTAAACTGACATCAGAAATGAAATCAGCAACCCTTAAAACCCCCATAGCGAGAATGTTAGTTAATTTGAATTATCTTTTATGTTTTGACAGACTGACTGACAGAATGACCGACAGACAGACAGACTTGATTTATGTAAATGTGTAAACTGACATCATAAATGAAATCAGCAACCCTTAAAACCCCCATAGCGAGAATGTTAGTTAATTTGAATTATCTTTTATGTTTTGACAGACTGACTGACAGAATGACCGACAGACAGACAGACTAGATTTATGTAAACGTGTAAACTGACATCAGAAATGAAATCAGCAACCCTTAAAAACCCCATAGCGAGAATGTTAGTTAATTTGAATTATCTTTTATGTTTTGACAGACTGACTGACAGAATGACCGACAGACAGACAGACTAGATTTTTTTAAACGTGAAAACTGACATCTGAAATAAAATTAGAACCCATTAAAACCCCCATAACGAGAATGTTAGTTAGTTTGTATTCTTTTTTAAGTTTTGACAGACTGACTGACTGACAGAAAGACCGACAAACAGACAGTCTAGATTTATGTAAACCTGAAAACTGACATCAGAAATGAAATCAGCACCCCTTAAAACCCCCATAGCGAGAATGTTAGTTAATTTGAATTTTATTTTATGTTTTGACAGACTGACTAGATTTATGTAAACGTGAAAACTGACATCAGAAATGTAATCAGCACTCCTTAAAACCCCCATAGTGAGAATGTTAGCGACAAGTTTTAATTATTAACCATATTTCGTAAGATATATTTTAAAACATTTATTTATTAATAATGCAATAACTGAATAACCAGATAACGGAACGACAAACCGAATTGAAACTTTTAATTACTAATAATAATTGTGGTGAGAGGTGATGGAAATCAAGGATATATGTTGTTATGTTATGGAGCACGCGTTGGTAGGCACAGGCAATGAATTGATGTCTGTTGAGATGTATTGAAGGAGCACTATTCCTTCTTTAGTAATAATATTAATGTCAATGAATAACTGATACCTAAACACACACACACCCCCCGTCAGCCAGTTCTATGGAGAGTGAGTGAATGGATAGGGAATTAATGCTATCCTACCAGCATAGCAGCAGTCTGTCTCTAACAGGCCAGGACATTCTCAGCGTTGCTAAGACACGGGAAGGAATTACTCCGTATTGACTGTCATTAGGCGGTTAGAGCCTGCGTGTGAATTAATTGATAAAAATGGAATTTTAATTGTAAATCAATAAATAACTGTAAAACTTGACATTAATCTCGAGTATAAAGTAAAGACTTTGATAGAATGGGACACGGCGAATCTACCCATGTTAATTTTATACCAGATGGGATAAATGTTACCCCCCTAAATAATTAATTACCGATAGAAGAATCGAAATAATTCGATTCAACCATACAATTTAGCTGAAGATATAAATTTAGATTATGGCTTCCGACATTTATGGCTTCCGACACACACACTGACACACACACACACACAGACTTTTGAAAAACGGCCATAGTATAATTATATCAGTTCGCTGATGGCTCGCCATACGTGTCTCGCCCCACAAACACACACACACCTCCTCGTCAGCCAGTTCTATGGAGAGTGAGTGAATGGATAGGGAATTAATTCTATCCTACCAGCAGCAGTCTGCCTCTAACAAGCCAGGACATTCTCAGCGTTGCTAAGACACGGGAAGGAATTACTCCGTATTGACTGTCATTAGGCAGTAGAGCCTGCGTGTGAATTAATTGTTAAAATGCAATTTTAATTGTAAATCAATAAATAACTGTAAAACTTGACATTAATCTCGAGTATAAAGTAAAGACTTTGATAGAATGGGACACGGCGAATCTACCCATGTTAATTTTATACCAGATGGGATAAATGTTACCCCCCTAAATAATTAATTACCGATAGAAGAATCGAAATAATTCGATTCAACCATACAATTTAGATGAAGATATAAATTTAGATTATGGCTTCCGACATTTATGGCTTCCGACACACACACTGACACACACACACACACAGACTTTTGAAAAACGGCCATAGTATAATTATATCAGTTCGCTGATGGCTCGCCATACGTGTCTCGCCCCACAAACACACACACACCTCCTCGTCTGCCAGTTCTATGGAGAGTGAGTGAATGGATAGGGAATTAATTCTATCCTACCAGCAGCAGTCTGCCTCTAACAAGCCAGGACATTCTCAGCGTTGCTAAGACACGGGAAGGAATTACTCCGTATTGACTGTCATTAGGCAGTAGAGCCTGCGTGTGAATTAATTGTTAAAATGCAATTTTAATTGTAAATCAATAAATAACTATAAAACTTGACATTAATCTCGAGTATAAAGTAAAGACTTTGATAGAATGGGACACGGCGAATCTACCCATGTTAATTTTATACCAGATGGGATAAATGTTACCCCCCTAAATAATTAATTACCGATAGAAGAATCGAAATAATTCGATTCAACCATACAATTTAACTGAAGATATTAACTTCGATTATGGCTTCCGACATTTATGGCTACCGACACACACACACACACACACACACACACACACACACACACACACACACACACACACACACACACACACACACACACACACACACACACACACACACACACACACACACACACACACACACACACACACACACACACACACACACACACACACACACACACACACACACACACACACACACACACACACACACACACACACACACACACACACACACACACACACACACACACACACACACACACACACACACACACACACACACACACACACACACACACACACACACACACACACACACACACACACACACACACACACACACACACACACACACACACACACACACACACACACACACACACACACACACACACACACACACACACACACACACACACACACACACACACACACACACACACACACACACACACACACACACACACACACACACACACACACACACACACACACACACACACACACACACACACACACACACACACACACACACACACACACACACACACACACACACACACACACACACACACACACACACACACACACACACACACACACACACACACACACACACACACACACACACACACACACACACACACACACACACACACACACACACACACACACACACACACACACACACACACACACACACACACACACACACACACACACACACACACACACACACACACACACACACACACACATACACACACACACACACACACACACACACACACACACACACACACACACACACACACACACACACACACACACACACACACACACACACACACACACACACACACACACACACACACACACACACACACACACACACACCCACCTACACACACACACACATACACACACACATACACACACCCACACACACACACACACACATACACACACACACACACACACACACACACACACACACACACACACACACACACACACACACACACACACACACACACACACACACACACACACACACACACACACACACACACACACACACACACACACACACACACACACACACACACACACACACACACACACACACACACACACACACACACACACACACACACACACACACACACACACACACACACACACACACACACACACACACACACACACACACACCCCCACACACACACACACGTACACACACACACACACACACACACACACACACACACACACACACACACACACACACACACACACACACACACACCCCCACACACACACACACACACACATACGGGTGAAAGGTGTAAATCGGGGACATCCCTTTGTTACAAACAAACCGATACCACCTTTCAAATTCATTATTTTTGACAATATACTTTTGAAAATATTATATTCTTGATCGTTATAAAATTTCCTATCTACCCTATATCCTTTGATTGATACAATCACAGTTTTTCCAAACACGCACTTCACCTTAAAACCGGGGACTCACCACGTTGGAGAGAATACACAGATGTGTATAATTGTGTTTAATCTTGGTATGATATAAACAATACAAAACGGGACATTTGACATTTGACAGGCATATTTCATTACTCAAATAAGATATCCATCCCTGAATATTACCAAAGCCTCATTACTATTATTCAGCATGATCTTGAAAATATTATTTACATTATTCTCATAATTTAAAGCTATGATTGCAGTTTTTCTGCAAACCCGCAGGTGTACATACAATTCGGGGACATATTGTATTTCGTTCAATGATTCACCCAGATAGTGGCGGATATTGACCGCAACGCCTTCTTGAGCTGGAGCTGGAGCTATGGTATAGTTATTTTGATGCTAGTTTTAGCAGGTCTGGATAACTTTGCTCCCATCCATATTTTGCCAGTGTGCCTTTTGGCTGATATTTATTATGATATCGAAAACATTTATTTCATTTGTCAAATTTGCAT
Organism: Nemertoderma westbladi; assembly: GCA_032718475.1. Classification (NCBI taxonomy): domain Eukaryota; kingdom Metazoa; phylum Xenacoelomorpha; order Nemertodermatida; family Nemertodermatidae; genus Nemertoderma; species Nemertoderma westbladi. Next base: position 16,694 of record JAUCBJ010002344.1, read on the forward strand.
AAAATTCGGGGACATATTGTATTTGGTTCAATGCATTCACCATAGCAGCAATACGCCTTTTTGAGTGCTGGTATTCTGTATTTCAATGCGTGTTGTAGCAGCTTTGGATAAGATTCGCTACCCTCCATATTTTACCGGCGTGTCTTTTAATCAATAATATGATATCGGTTTAATTATTCACAACTAGATGTTTTACACCAAATAAGTTTATAAATAGCTTTATAAAATAGTTTATAAATAATAAATACCACCTTTTCCTGTTAGTTGCCAGTACATAGTCTGATGCAGACCGGTAGGTCGAAAACGTTTACTATTATATCTTTATTTAATATAATATAACCAGCTAAAGACCCTCAATACTTTATTTTTTCTATCATCTTTACACTATGCTGCCGCTGGTGAATGCCTACCACTTCATTCGTTCGTTTACCTATAAACTAGAAAGACTGCTTCTGTTTGGTCGTCCAATGGAAAGATACAAGTAGTAATGTACTAATGTACAATAATACTAATTTCTACTATATATAAAAAACGAACGGATGAAGTGGTAGGCATTCACCAGCGGCAGCATAGTGTAAAGATGATAGAAAAAATAAAGTATTGAGGGTCTTTAGCTGGTTATATTATATTAGATAAAGATACAATAGTAAACATTTTCGACCTACCGGTCTGCATCAGACTATGTACTGGCAACTAACAGGAAAAGGTGGGGGTCTATATATATATATATGAGTTTTAAAGGGGAATACCTGATAGGTGAATCCCAGAAAGGTTAACGTGTATGTATGTACTGTATAACGTAAGGTAATTGTGATAGAACTTCTTCCAACCTTATAACCCAACCTGCAACCCTATATTTGTACTTTAGATTGACAGCTTACAACTAACTCGGTGTACTTTCCCTATCACAATTACCTTACGTTATACAGTACATACATACACGTTAACCTTTCTGGGATTCACCTATCAGGTATTCCCCTTTAAAACTTATATATATATATATATATAGACCCCCACCTTTTCCTGTTAGTTGCCAGTACATAGTCTGATGCAGACCAGTCGGTCGAAAACGTTTACTATTGTATCTTTATCTAATATAATATAACCAGCTAAAGACCCTCAATACTTTATTTTTTCTATCATCTTTACAATATATAAAAAATAGATTTAAAAAATAAGTAGAGAGGTTAGAGAATATTTAAAGGATCACATTGTTAGCTATCGATATTTATTTTCGGGCGTCTAGCAGTTTGTTAACGAAGGGCTATTTTAATTTCGAGTGTTGCTAAAGACTAACCCTCGCGTAAAAACCTGGCTCTTTCCAGAGTGTAGGGAATTTTAGATTCTTTTGCTATTTATACTAAATTAGAATTTAATTAGAAAATTATAATTACATTAGAATTTTAGATTCTATTACACCAATGTACTACTCATTAAAGATCTGACAATAGGCCTACGACCTTTTTTAACGTTAATATATTTTATTAAAATTAATATACGTCATAATTTAACAATGATCAGTGATAATCATCCCTGATTCATTATTTAGTACATAAGCAAATTGTCTAACTGACCATCCGATAATTATGCATTTATATTTTATGTTAAATTTTATTTTTTTGAAAATTACTTTTTGGTTCCTAGTCAGAATCATTATATTGTACCAGTAAGCCTACTGGCCGTACTGTAGGGAAAATGGTTCAATTCAATCTGCGACAATTCCATCGTTATGATCGTTCGGACAATTCCCCATCGAATCTCATAGAAGAAGCTTTATCTAAATTTTTGGAGACAACAAAAATAAACAAACAGTCGGCCGAAACTGGAGTTGACCCAAATGCTCCTCTTTCGATAGCTGCTAACCGAAGGTTGGGCTAATCCTACCCCAAGATATGATCCCAGTTATTCAACTATAGTAGTACCAGTTCTCGTTTTATCGACCCCATGTGATGAAAGGCTGATGAGTGGGATGACCCTGGACGCGAAACCTAATTCCACGGCATTTCACAAAGCTTTACAACATGGCGAAACATCGTTATTTATATTAGTTTATTTGTTTTTGTAGGAAACCGATCTGATGGGTGAGAATCAATGATTCGTTTACTCAAGGTCATTTTCCTAATTTTTTTTAGATCCTTCAACAAAGGTTATACAGGACATATACACGTTCGTAGGGCCTTCGCGCAGCATGAGAGCCTATATTAGAAAGTACATTATACTATTATCTATTAGATATACTAAAACCGCCATTCCCAAAATATATATGAGTGAAGGCGAGGCAATCAGTTTGTGATAAACAAGTTGTAAAAACAGATGAATAACTATGCAAAGTCTTGAAACTGTGAGAGTAACTGCTGATTTATGGCAGATAGATAATCGTATACATTGTAAACTCGTTGCGTTCGTTCGTTTTTTACCAAACTTGCGATTCTTTCTAAACTTTTGCCGGACTACATATTACGGATCAAGTTTTGTTGAATTTTATCAAGGAATAACCGAGTTATTAGCGATCAAAAATTTACGACGACGACGACAGACACCTCGTTAATGGCACCCATATGCTAAGGCTTCGCTCACTTCGTGGCTCGCCCCACATACAATAGGCGTAATAATTTTTATCACGGTATTATTATTATACTATTCTCTTTCATTGCTGAACATCTGAAGATAAATTTAAGTGAAACTGAAATCCAAAACGGAAATTATTAATTATTAATTGAAATTGAAATTTGAAATTATTTTTCGCAACCTCAAGGGTATATTTAGTTTAGCACAGGTCGCTAGTCGTCAGGTTGTCCATGATACTAAACATGTACATGTAATGTGTATAAATGTGTACATGCAAATCGAGGACATTGCATTTCGTTCAATGCATTCACTAAAAGTAGCAGTGCGCCTTCCTGTGTGCTGGAACTACTGTATGATATATTTCAATGCTTGTTGTAGGTTTGGATAACATTTGCTCCCCTCCAAATTTTGCCAGCGTGCCTCTTCATTAGTAATAATTATGACTTCGAAAAAATTATTAAAATTTGTCAAAATTTAAGCCTACTATTTCATTTTTACTGTACACACACACACACACACACACACACACACACACACACACACACACACACACACACACACACACACACACACACACACACACACACACACACACACACACACACACACACACACACACACACACACACACACACACACACACACACACACACACACACACACACACACACACACACACACACACACACACACACACACACACACACACACACACACACACACACACACACACACACACACACACACACACACACACACACACACACACACACACACACACACACACACACACACACACACACACACACACACACACACACACACACACACACACACACACACACACACACACACACACACACACACACACACACACACACACACACACACACACACACACACACACACACACACACACACACACACACACACACACACACACACACACACACACACACACACACACACACACACACACACACACACACACACACACACACACACACACACACACACACACACACACACACACACACACACACACACACACACACACACACACACACACACACACACACACACACACACACACACACACACACTATTACGGGTGAAAGGTGTAAATCGGGGACATCCCTTTGTTACAAACAAACCGAGACCACCTTTCAAATTCATTATTTTTGACAATATACTTTTGAAAATATTATATTCTTGATCGCTATAAAATTTCCTATCTACCCTATATCCTTTGATTGACCCAATCACCGTTTTTCCAAACACGCACTTCACCTTAAAACCGGGGACTCACCACGTTGGAGGGAATACACAGATGTGTATAATTGTGTTAAATCTTGGTATGATATAAACAATACAAAACGGGACATTTGACATTTGACAGGCATATTTCATTACTCAAATAAGATATCCATCCCTGAATATTACCAAAGCCTCATTACTATTATTCAGCATGATCTTGAAAATATTATTTACATTATTGTCATAATTTAAAGCTATGATTGCAGTTTTTCTGCAAACCCGCGGGTGTACATACAATTCGGGGACATATTGTATTTCGTTCAATGATTCACGCAGATAGTGGCGGATATTGACCGCAACGCCTTCTTGAGCTGGAGCTGGAGCTATGGTATAGTTATTTTGATGCTAGTTTTAGCAGGTCTGGATAACTTTGCTCCCATCCATATTTTGCCAGTGTGCCTTTTGGCTGATATTTATTATGATATCGAAAACATTTATTTCATTTGTCAAATTTGCATAAAATTCGGGGACATATTGTATTTGGTTCAATGCATTCACCATAGCAGCAATACGCCTTTTTGAGTGCTGGTATTCTGTATTTCAATGCGTGTTGTAGCAGCTTTGGATAAGATTCGCTACCCTCCATATTTTACCGGCGTGTCTTTTAATCAATAATATGATATCGGTTTAATTATTCACAACTAGATGTTTTACACCAAATAAGTTTATAAATAGCTTTATAAAATAGTTTATAAATAATAAATACCACCTTTTCCTGTTAGTTGCCAGTACATAGTCTGATGCAGACCGGTAGGTCGAAAACGTTTACTATTATATCTTTATTTAATATAATATAACCAGCTAAAGACCCTCAATACTTTATTTTTTCTATCATCTTTACACTATGCTGCCGCTGGTGAATGCCTACCACTTCATTCGTTCGTTTACCTATAAACTAGAAAGACTGCTTCTGTTTGGTCGTCCAATGGAAAGATACAAGTAGTAATGTACTAATGTACAATAATACTAATTTCTACTATATATAAAAAACGAACGGATGAAGTGGTAGGCATTCACCAGCGGCAGCATAGTGTAAAGATGATAGAAAAAATAAAGTATTGAGGGTCTTTAGCTGGTTATATTATATTAGATAAAGATACAATAGTAAACATTTTCGACCTACCGGTCTGCATCAGACTATGTACTGGCAACTAACAGGAAAAGGTGGGGGTCTATATATATATATATGAGTTTTAAAGGGGAATACCTGATAGGTGAATCCCAGAAAGGTTAACGTGTATGTATGTACTGTATAACGTAAGGTAATTGTGATAGAACTTCTTCCAACCTTATAACCCAACCTGCAACCCTATATTTGTACTTTAGATTGACAGCTTACAACTAACTCGGTGTACTTTCCCTATCACAATTACCTTACGTTATACAGTACATACATACACGTTAACCTTTCTGGGATTCACCTATCAGGTATTCCCCTTTAAAACTTATATATATATATATATATAGACCCCCACCTTTTCCTGTTAGTTGCCAGTACATAGTCTGATGCAGACCAGTCGGTCGAAAACGTTTACTATTGTATCTTTATCTAATATAATATAACCAGCTAAAGACCCTCAATACTTTATTTTTTCTATCATCTTTACAATATATAAAAAATAGATTTAAAAAATAAGTAGAGAGGTTAGAGAATATTTAAAGGATCACATTGTTAGCTATCGATATTTATTTTCGGGCGTCTAGCAGTTTGTTAACGAAGGGCTATTTTAATTTCGAGTGTTGCTAAAGACTAACCCTCGCGTAAAAACCTGGCTCTTTCCAGAGTGTAGGGAATTTTAGATTCTTTTGCTATTTATACTAAATTAGAATTTAATTAGAAAATTATAATTACATTAGAATTTTAGATTCTATTACACCAATGTACTACTCATTAAAGATCTGACAATAGGCCTACGACCTTTTTTAACGTTAATATATTTTATTAAAATTAATATACGTCATAATTTAACAATGATCAGTGATAATCATCCCTGATTCATTATTTAGTACATAAGCAAATTGTCTAACTGACCATCCGATAATTATGCATTTATATTTTATGTTAAATTTTATTTTTTTGAAAATTACTTTTTGGTTCCTAGTCAGAATCATTATATTGTACCAGTAAGCCTACTGGCCGTACTGTAGGGAAAATGGTTCAATTCAATCTGCGACAATTCCATCGTTATGATCGTTCGGACAATTCCCCATCGAATCTCATAGAAGAAGCTTTATCTAAATTTTTGGAGACAACAAAAATAAACAAACAGTCGGCCGAAACTGGAGTTGACCCAAATGCTCCTCTTTCGATAGCTGCTAACCGAAGGTTGGGCTAATCCTACCCCAAGATATGATCCCAGTTATTCAACTATAGTAGTACCAGTTCTCGTTTTATCGACCCCATGTGATGAAAGGCTGATGAGTGGGATGACCCTGGACGCGAAACCTAATTCCACGGCATTTCACAAAGCTTTACAACATGGCGAAACATCGTTATTTATATTAGTTTATTTGTTTTTGTAGGAAACCGATCTGATGGGTGAGAATCAATGATTCGTTTACTCAAGGTCATTTTCCTAATTTTTTTTAGATCCTTCAACAAAGGTTATACAGGACATATACACGTTCGTAGGGCCTTCGCGCAGCATGAGAGCCTATATTAGAAAGTACATTATACTATTATCTATTAGATATACTAAAACCGCCATTCCCAAAATATATATGAGTGAAGGCGAGGCAATCAGTTTGTGATAAACAAGTTGTAAAAACAGATGAATAACTATGCAAAGTCTTGAAACTGTGAGAGTAACTGCTGATTTATGGCAGATAGATAATCGTATACATTGTAAACTCGTTGCGTTCGTTCGTTTTTTACCAAACTTGCGATTCTTTCTAAACTTTTGCCGGACTACATATTACGGATCAAGTTTTGTTGAATTTTATCAAGGAATAACCGAGTTATTAGCGATCAAAAATTTACGACGACGACGACAGACACCTCGTTAATGGCACCCATATGCTAAGGCTTCGCTCACTTCGTGGCTCGCCCCACATACAATAGGCGTAATAATTTTTATCACGGTATTATTATTATACTATTCTCTTTCATTGCTGAACATCTGAAGATAAATTTAAGTGAAACTGAAATCCAAAACGGAAATTATTAATTATTAATTGAAATTGAAATTTGAAATTATTTTTCGCAACCTCAAGGGTATATTTAGTTTAGCACAGGTCGCTAGTCGTCAGGTTGTCCATGATACTAAACATGTACATGTAATGTGTATAAATGTGTACATGCAAATCGAGGACATTGCATTTCGTTCAATGCATTCACTAAAAGTAGCAGTGCGCCTTCCTGTGTGCTGGAACTACTGTATGATATATTTCAATGCTTGTTGTAGGTTTGGATAACATTTGCTCCCCTCCAAATTTTGCCAGCGTGCCTCTTCATTAGTAATAATTATGACTTCGAAAAAATTATTAAAATTTGTCAAAATTTAAGCCTACTATTTCATTTTTACTGT
>JAUCBJ010002345.1:0-17100 GCA_032718475.1 Nemertoderma westbladi
GGTCCTTGGTCATCATGTACTGCTTTATTCACGTACCGGTACACAGGACCAGAGGAACAGCTTGCTATAGATCTAGACAACCACACAGTTACATTTACTGTTAGTGAGCTTATATATGTGAGGGAATATAACGGAGGTAGTGACTACGTTTGTTATTGGGGAGATGATGAACATATTTCAAATCCATATAAGGTCCAACCTTGTCAAACTCGTTCTTCCGACCTACAATGCGGTTGTAACGGGAAAGTAGAAACCGGTAACTCTAATTGTCGTTTAATATTCGATCCAAATTCAGGTAAATTCCTAACGGAAACGGACCAATCAAACCCCTTCCTTGAATGTAAAGCTACTGATTGGTTACCTTCTCCTAAAGAATCTGTTTATCCTAACAACGGCGTATTCCAATGGGTTAACAGCGATAATAAAGATATGAACAATAATTATAGCTATAAGAAACTGGATTCAGTAGAAATCCTAAACCTAAACCTTCCTGATATAGAAACCAACCCAAGTTTATATAACAAACAAACGTTTACTTGCAGGGCTAAAAACGTTGTATCCAATGGGGTTACTGAGTGCGGTGTTACTATGGTAATAGGGTACTTAGCAACCAATCTTATAATCACTATAGATACTAATAAACCCGTTAACGATGTTATTGAAGTACCTGAAGGAGAGGTTATTGTACTAAATGCTGAGTTTACATCTGGATCGCCTGATACTAACATCACCTGGTTTAGAGTTACAGATAATGTTACTGAGGTTGTAGGAGAAGGGCCGACTCTATCAGTTGAAATGAATGCACATGATAGCGCCATCTACCGGTATGACGTTTACTGTATTCCGTGGAATCAAGATATCAGTTCCACCAGTGAGGCTGTCAGTATCGTTAGAATCCATACTGCTGCTGTGGTTACAGATCCTCAATCACTAACCAATAATGACAAATCAGTTATTACCATAGTTGCAGTGACGTCATCAGCGATTGTTTTGGTTGTAGCCATTATTGTCTTTATAGGACTTTTCGTGCTCTATAGGCGAAAACGGAAAACTACAGAAAATGACAGGTTACCGGGTGATGGTGTTGTTAATGAAAACTTTAAGCCGAATGATTACTATGTTCAATGTGACGTAAATAAAGCTAACGATGTGTCTAACCAAGTTAATGGTGAAGTTGACGAAGAATACTATAATGCTCGAGACAGTATTTTTGGTACAAGAGAAGGATTTGCGAAGTCTGAAGATGTTGATTACTACGAACCGTTTGGAGGAGCTGTTGGAAATAGTAATGTTAATTATACCTCCAAAGAACAAAATAAATCTCCGTTTGGGGAATCTGGGGAATCTAATACCGATACTATGGCTGAAGTGATTGAAGATAAAGAAGTTACTGATGAGTATGCTCAGGTTGATAGAACAAGGAGGAAGTCAAGTGCGGTTGTCATAGAGAGGGAGGGTGAAGGGGAGGTAAAACCAGAAGTTCCAGCTAAAAACGCGGATAGTTTTGGTGATGTATATGCTGTTGTTGAGAAAAGTAGCAATGTAAAGAATATCAGTAATTTTGTTGCGTCAACTAATCCGAATATCCCCAAAGAACCATTGAATAATGGCATAGAATCTGAGACAGTCGCTGATGAATACGCCGTTGTTGATAAGAGCAGAAAATCAGTTGATGGAGGTAACAATTCCATTGAAGTATCTAAACTACTGGGTACCAAACCTAAACCAGGTATCTCGAAAAAGCCGAAACCAGTTGGAGGGTCCAGAATAAAAAGAGACAAACATTCTGAATCGAAGAGCGATCGATTGAATGATGGTGATACAACTGGGGCTGATGTAGCTGATGAGTACACTGTGGTTGATAAGTCTAAGAAGAATCCCAAACCCGGAGGAAGTCAAGGCGTTTCTTCTGGTAACAACAATCATACTATGGGTGGCGACGCTGTTGAGTTAGTCGATAAAACCCTAAAGTCTGCCGACAATCCGAGTTACATTCACAATGAGGAACATCAGATTTAGCGATACTGAAAGTTCTTATTGTTCCACCAATTATGTACTTAACTGTATCCTGAAAATCCTGTATCCGCAAATCCCAACTCTGCATATTAATATTACATCTTAATGATAAATTATCTATTTCGGGAAAGGAGCAGGTTACAGTGGGACGTTATTCTAACAAAAACAATAAACTAAAGTCAATAAATAGTCTATAAAACTATTTAAATAAATAGTAAATAAATAGTAAACTAAAGTTACTTTTATTTTATTCTTGGAAGTATTTTATTCCAGTTGTTATTTCCATGTAACCTAATTTAGATTTTTTTAACCTTTGTATCTAAATTTTGCTATTGTAATTCTGTATACTAGACCTCAGGCTTTGTCTCTCTGGGTTTGCTGATACATTTTATGTTGCCTAGTATGCCGCTAGAGGGCGAAACTTCTGAACTGAAAGTGAAAATTGAGATCTTATTCTCTTATATACGAAGAATAATATATTACATTGTTCCCTGCCCGAGGAGGGCGAACCCCCCCCCCCCCCCCCCCCCATTTGTGTTTTATAGCGCTTATTTCTGTCTTATAACCTGTACACATATACTAATTAGTTTATTGTTTTGGTTAGATTCAGCCCTTCTGTAACCTGTGTTTTTGGTGAAAACCTGGTATTCTTCACATGGGGGTAACTGCAAAGTGAAATATAACATTCTTCACATGGGCCCATATTATGGCACAGGGTTTAAAACAAAATATTAATGATGCGAAAATAATTACAATAAAATAGGGTAGGGGTGGGCGCTATTCCTATCCCAAGTTTTGCTCCCAGTTATTTAACTGGTACTCATTTTATCGACGCCAGTGGATGAAAGGCTGAGTGGACCCTGGCGGGGCTGAACCTACAACCAATAGATTGCAGGCCCGGCGCTCAAACAACGGAGCTACCCCGCCTTTAAAAGTTTTTTTGAGAGTAATCAGCTGTTATTTGTGTCCAATTTCCACTTGAGAGGGATTAATTTTTATTGCGTCCAGTTTCCAACCTATCTGGCATAAGTACGTCGTACTTGTAAGTGGTACGAGGCCTCTCAAGCTATCCAATGAACATCTTTTAAATAGACGCCTAGTAAAATAAATCCTTTTATTATAGGAAGGGATCTAGGGGTCTTAACCTCGAATGATAAGTTTATTTTACCGAAAATAACTTATCTTTTATTGGCGCAATTGTAGGACTAATCCCATCACATGCGTACTTTTTTAACCGGGTAGTGTACAATTAGTACAATTACAATTGTTACTATCAATAAAATAAATCCTGAACTAATTCTAGCTTATCACATAAACCAATAAAAGGTCTGGCCTTTATATAAGGATTCCATAGTTAGTTATTGATTTGGGGCTCTTCGGAATATAACGATTTTATTCAAATCCACTTCCAATTTTATATTTGAATTATGTTTTCTCATTTAAAAACGCTGTGAAAAAAATGCATCTTTTTAATAATTATGTTCCAACATTCGAGATTTTGCACTGTAATAGAGCAATAATTGCTGGTTTCGAAAATTATATTGGTTTAGAGATTTTTATTTCGTGGCATTGCAATAATTAAGTCCCAAATTGTTTCTTCAGGAATAATTATTGGAATTGTTTAAATGTTTGGTACTAAGACGTGATATTAATTAATAAAATTATAAAATGTTAATTTCTGTTGGTCTGGAAACTTAATTAGTCTATCGATACTAATTGGACTATTTCACGGGTTTTCCAGATTTAGGGACTTTCACTCCACTAGTCCATTAAAAAAAAGGGAAAAACGGCTCAACCTCGGACAAATTCCAACAGAATTTAAATTAAGATTTTCTAGGTCCAAATTTTCTGCTTATCAACATATCCAAAATCGGCACAAATCGGATTGTTGGAAGTTGGTTAAAAAGACCATGTTTCACCATGGCAACAGGAATTCATATATAAATCACTCCTTTTCTATAATCGTACGGAATTTTAATTGTCACCTACCAGGGCTACCTCACATAAATAAATCATTATCGCTGAATCTGAGGGGGTAGGCCCACTTTCTGAAACCCGTTTTCCAGTGCAACTATATGAGAAATACAGTCAAAATTAGTTGCACTCGAAATTTCACTAATATTGGAAATAAATTAGTACAACGTCCGTGTTCCCCGTGTTGTAAAATAATGAAACATTGGAAATATATTGTCCATATAAGCATAATTGGTTTTTCGTAGTCGCAGGATTAAAATGGAACAGCAGTTGACCTGTAACCTACAGCAGGTGTAATAAGAAAATTATATATCCTACAATGTCTCATTGCGCGAAAAAATTGTTGGGCTAGAAATAATTAAATAAGGGGTAACAAGGAGCCCTGAATCGAGTGACGGGGTATGTATTTTTGTAAAATGGCGGGTTTAAGTAAGCGCGGGAAGTCAACTTAGAAAATCGGTTGTGATTGGCTGCTACCAGATTTGACGTCACTACAAAGTGCTCTGATAATTTCTTATCTTGGTTTCTATGGAAGGCAATTTTCGATCCATTCAAATACACATTAAATCTCAATAATTTCACGAGTGGCTTATATCAATTGAAAGAGGAGAGTCTTGCGCGTCTTTTGACACCACAATTAATTCATAGTGGGGAGGATTCATAATAATATGCTGTGTATTATACTGTAGTACCGGCTGACCGGTATTACAAGTCATACAGTAGAATCCATGGAAACCAAGTTCAGAAATTATCTGAGCACTTTGTAATGACCAGCCAATCACAGCCGATTATCAAAATTGGCTTACCGCGCTTACTTAAGGGGTAGAGAACCCCCCCCCCCCCCCCCCCACCACAACACTTTTTTATATGTCTACAATTTCTACTGAAAATTTAAATATTTGATTTTATACAGTATGGGCTGTTAAAATATGGCTAAACATTTGTTTGTTAGAAAAATTTTCAACTTTCTATTCGCCCCCTCGCTTGTCATTGAATGAAACACGATTAGTGGTTAAAATCCTACTAGTCATTCAATTTTAGGTGAAATATGGCTGAAACAATTTTTTCGAATTACCGAGGTGAGCTCCACAAAAGTTATCGGTTAAAATTTAAATGTAGCGTTTTTATGAAAATTAATTAAGATTTATTAATATTTGGCAAAATTTTAACAAATTTTTGGCTAATCTGAAAAATTGGCTGTAAAAACAGAAATTTAAAAATTCGAACCGATAACTTTTACAGAACTGCCGAAACCCTTTCGAGTGAGCGAAAAATAAAGAAAATTGGTTAAAAATGACGGAGGAGTAGTAATTGGAAAAATTAAAAATATAATTCTGAGATAATTAATTGCCTTCAAAATTTAAACCTTTCCGCTTTCCGCTGTCTGTTATTGAAACATTATATGGAAGATATTATTATTTTCTGGGAGGTTTCCAATATTACTAAAGTTTACAGTGTAACGAGGAATTGTATTTCTTACAGATAGTTGCCATGGTAATCGGGTTTCAAGAAGTACCCCATCGGATTCTCCGTTCTTGATTTTGGTTAGGTAGGCTTTCTGTTGCCAATGGTATTTTTAACATAGTTCCTACAATCCGATTTGGGTTGACTTTGGATACGTATAAAATTTGGGCCTATAAAGTACAGTATTAAATTAAATTATGTTGAAATTTGCCTTATTTTGACTGAACTGCACCATTAATTACTGATATTCATTTAGCTAAGGAAAACCCATAAAATTGACGGTACATTACATCTACTTAATATATTTAGCAAGATATTGGCTGTAGTGCTGAACACTGAAATTAAATTCAAATAATTTCAGTTTCAGTATGCACTTTATGTTTACAATTTTTATTATCGCTTTTTCCAATGGAACTGTATTTGTAATCTTTAAATTTTTTATTTTACGCTTTTTTCACAAGGTGTTAAATATTGCAAGAAAATTTAAAAATATTTTCAGTTTCAGATTACCAATTATTTCATAATTTTTATTTCAGTTTCAGTGTTCAGCGCTATTAATTAACAAAAATTGAAAATAAAGTTTGTAGAATCAAAAAATATTGCTTCGTGTGATTTACGTATTTGTTTTTGGTTAAACCCAGTTCACAAATACTCTTTATTTCTTTAACAGTATAACAAACGTAAATATAAAGGACATAACATGTAAATCAAGATCACTTATTACTAACTCTATTCAAATAATGACAATAATAATTAATTCGTACACAATTAATTCGTAAAATGGCAACCAGTAAAAATTACATTATATTATATTAAAATACAGAAATATATAGATAAAATTATTATAATTAGTTATTGAGATGCGATTATACCACATAACTTGACAAATAATTATAATAACATTAATATTATATAAAACACAATCTAACAATTACACTTAAATAGAAGTCATAGATATTGTGATATAAGGTCCTTAGTTGGTTGGTGGTAAGGTCGATTTCTTTTGCTTTTGGGTCCAATCGAATTTCTCCATTACAAGAGATTTCTACCAATTTGGATGGAGTCAGGGAACTGAACGCCAATCGTTCACACAGTTCGGAGGTGGCGTGGAGGTGCCAGACCCCCTAAACGAAACTGTATATCGGCCGGTTCCTCGGTTACAGATTGGGGTAATATGACGTCACTAACACTAACCGACACCCGGTCTCCGCAAAACGCAACGCATGATAAGATCGGATTTTTGACTAAATTACCAGACTAATAGAGTACGACCATGGTATATAATCCACCTGCGATAAACGGATTTTGAAATCCAAACACTTTGTAAAGCAAATTACGTAAACCTGTTTTATTTCTCACAGAGGAATGAATTGCATGATGCCACAAAGAGATATTTGAAATTATGAATTCGACCTCTAATGTTATTTCAAACTCGAATGTTATTGAGGTCGTTGTTATATATGTTGAACGGAATAACAGAAACGTCGTCGTGTTTAGGAAATACGAGACAAAGATATTATTGAGTTTCGTAGGCCTACCGTTTTGCCGCCAACTGAAGCTGAACACCTCCACTACAGTAAGATATATATAAAGGTACACTTTGAAGGGAAAGATTGAGACAGGGGGTGGGACTGGACGCAAATCCCATCTTGGCGAATTAATATCCCGCCTCAATGTCAAATTCTAAATTTAGGGAAAGGAGCAGGTTACAGTGGCACGTTATTTTAACCAAAATAATAAACTAAATACAATAGAACAGGTTAGAGGTTACAGTTTTATTTTTGTGAGTAAGCAGCTGTTATTGTGTGTCGAATTTTCCCTGGAGAGGGATGAATTTTTATTGCGTCCAGCCCCCCCTGATTTGGGAAGATTTGAGGCATTCTCTCTCCATAAAAAAAAGCATCCTACTTCTATAATAAATATGTGGAGCGACAAATATAAAAGCAAACAGATCTATCGTGTCCAAGTTGGCTGCCTAGTAGCTCCGTAGTACACAGGTTCGCTCGCAGGGCCTGACTCAAGCTTGGTGACCGCCCATAACAGCCATACAGGGCAGGGCATCATGGCGAACATTACATACAGTATATGTCTTTAGCCGAAAGATTTAAATATGTAGTTTAGTAATTCAGGAGGAATCGAAAAAAAACATTTTTTTTAGACGCACTTGAATGGCGAAATCGTTCTGATGGTGGCCGTGACATCCGACAGGAGAACCGCTACACTACTACTACTACTACTAGGATCGGCATGCTGCATTGCAGCTGCATTTTTAAGAATGCTGTGCCAGCTTGTCAACAAAATTGCACCGCCACAACTCCCTATCACCCATGACATTTGCTAGATCATCCGCATCTTTAAGGCCAGTGTCCTTTAAGATGCGTCTCAAGAAAGTCATGGGCTGTCCACCATGCTTATTCACTCCATGAGGCTGCCAAAGTACAAGATTATGCACTGGCTGGTCCTCACGGCGAAAGCAATGTCCTGCAAAGCGGAGGCGATTTTGTTCTAGTGTCAAGCTTGGGGGAACCAATGAGACACCTCCAATGTTATATAGTGTCTGGTTGGAGATGTGTGCATTGTACTTGACACAATGTACCCGGCGTAGCATTCTTGTGAATGTGCCATCCAGAGATTTGGTGTCCTCAGCAGTTAGAGCCCAGCATGGACTCCCGTAGAGGAGTACTGGAACTACTGCTGCTCTAAATAATCGGACCTTAAGTTTCCGATTAATTCTAGGTGACTTCCAAATCCTGGAAAGCCTATTCAAGGCTGCCCATGCCTTTCCCTTACGTATTCGAAGGTCCTCACCTGACTTCCGGATCCATGATCCCATGTAACAGAAGTCGTCCACATGCTCAAGCATACCATCCTTTGAGCTTATGCTCATCCGATCAGAGACTTGCTGAGGACTTTCAAAGTTAACTGTCAGAATTTTGGTCTTTCTGGAGTTAATAAAAAGACCAACACTAGAAGCAGCATGTTCTAATGAGCTGAGGAGCCGCTGGGCTCCCTCTAATGATTCTGAGAGTACTCCTAAGTCATCAGCAAAGTCTAGATCAGTTAGGTACTTGGCAGGATTTCCTCGACTTCTGGAGCCAGTAGGTGGAGTTATCATCACCCCATCATCATTATGATGATCTAAGGACATGCGTAGAACATAGTCAACCACAATAATGAACAAGAATGGTGCAAGTGTGTCTCCTTGGAGGACGCCCCATAACACTTCAAATGGTTCTGTGTCACCGTCAACAGTAGACACAAATGTTGTCGAACCATCGTATACTGATCTGATTGCTGCAATAATTTCATCAGGAATCCCATATAATGAAAGTATGCTGAACATACGTGAGCGAGAGACTGAATCAAAGGCCTTGAAGAAGTCAACAAAGATAACAGCCAGATGCCTGTCTTTCTTTTTTGATAACTCTTCAATTATCCTTCTAAGTGCCAAAATGGGCTCCATGGTCCCACGACCTTTACGGAACCCATTCTGATTTCCACGTAGCAGTCTCTCAATGGGATCCCTGATGCGATTTAATAGAATTATATTGTATAGTTTTGCAGCAATCGAGATCAATGAGATTCCCCGAAAAGAACCATAGAGTGTTAGGTTGCCCTTCTTGGGAACTGGCACCAACTTATTTGTTTTCATTTCTTGTGGGACTCTTGTTGTACGGTACATGTCTACTATGATGGGATAGATGAGCTTTAAACACTCAGGTATTTTAAAGACCTCAGGGGGAACACCATCTACTCCACTGGCACGATTGGTCTTAATGCTCTTTGCAGCAGCCTTCACTTCTGCAAAGGAGATATCGCCAATGGGAATATCTGGGAGTACAGACTCAGACACTTTTACTTCTATAAAGTTATCAGGCAATACCCTGTCATTATTGAGGAGCTTTTCAAAGTGGGCTTTCCAACCATTAAGGCGATCGGCTGGTGATTCAGCCTTAACCTTGGTGGTTGGTTGGCTTTTCCGCCCAGTAAGCAGATTGATCGATTTCCATGCCTGGGATGATTGCCTGCTGTCGTCAGCATCATTGATGGCATCAACCTGTTGGTTTATTAGCTCCTGTAGATTAACAGAGTACTGCCTGTTCAGGGACCTAGATGCAGCTTTAACTGCATTCTTGGCCGCTGTAGTCTGTTTGAGTCGGGACTCTTTCTGCGCCTTATGAAGGTCATTTCGGCACTTCTGAATTTTGTTGTCAGTCCAGGGGGCCCTTTTCTTGTTTCGAGGGTATACAGGAACTGTTTCTGCAGCTGCTAACTTAACTGCTTCTGTAAAGGCAGTATAGCCCTCACAGTGATCTGCCGCCTCAGAGGCAAGAGCCTCATACCTGTTGCTCAGCTGTAGTGTGAAGCTGGATCTCACACTTGGCTGTTGCAACAGAGAGGACCAGTCATGCCGTGGCAAGGCAGATTTCGTTGTTCTGCTAGCACGCAGACTAAGTCTTACCTTGGCCACAATAAGGCGGTGATCACTGGAGAAGGGTCGAAGTGTAAATGCATTACAGTCTTGTATAGAGCTCCTGTATTTCCTACGAAACAGAATATGGTCTATCTGGGACTTGTGACCACTGGGTCCACTATGAGTCCATAGCTTTCCAGTTCGCTTCTTGAACTGGGTTCCAGCCGAAAACAATCCATTTCCAGAGATAAAATCCTGAAGATGGACAGAATTTCGGTTAACACTATTGCTATAGACCCAGGGCGATGTAGGTGATTGATGCAGACTTGCATTAAAGTCTCCCAGGAATGTTAAGAATGCATGCTGATCCACTCCATCAGTTGCTGCTTGTAGATTGTGGTAGAAATTTTCCACCTCCTCTACAGGGGCAACACTAGTTGGAGAGTAGCACACAATCAGAACCACCTTAGGAAACTTCTTAGCCAGTCTTCCAGAACATGAGAAGTGGCAACGGATGATGCGGTTAGAGATTTGGTCTATTTTGTCCAATGCTGCATGTGCAGTTGGATTCATCAATAGACCAATTCCACCATTGCCACTATCATCTGCTGACGCGAGGGCGAGTCGCCAACCGCCCCCCATGTCCTTAATCAGAACCTCATCAGTCTGTCCAGTCTGCATTCGGTGCTCTTGAACACCCACTGCGCTAAGAGAAAGCTTATCTGCCAAGGCAGTCAGCTCACCTTGTCGCATTGGGGACCCGAGTGTTAGGGTGTTTACTGAGGCTAGTCTAGTGACTTGCCTCAGATTCACCAATGGCTTTGTTGGTCGGGGTGGAACATGAGAGTAGCCTCCAACTCCAGAATCCCTCTCCCCATCACAATCTGGCCTCCCTGGTGACCCAGGGTTTGGGCCAGAAAGGTCATCAGGAAAGGGACTCAAAGAATTGTTGGCTGCTCTCTCTCCAGTAGGGGGTGAGACAGGCAGCCGGTCAGGAGTTAACTGACGCCTGTGAGGCCGATTGTGTCCGGTAATTCCACTGGCCTCTAGTGGCCGGACCTCCGCATTGCTAATGTAATCCATAGTGGGGGTTGGGGGGTGCTTTTTTGCCGAGTCAGCTCTCGGGGCAAATACCACACCCTGGTTTGCCATTCCACAGGGTGGGTGTCGCAATGGAGTCAGATATGAGGCCCATCACCCATATCTACTCTGGCGTACATGACCCACCATTGGCTGTTGCAGCTCATCTGCTGGGTCATGCCCTGTACCCTTGCTGCCAGGTGCAGGTCGCAGTGAAGTGCCCTCAGAGTGGATATGAGAACACTCTAATCCTAACCAGCCATTGGTAGATCACCATCTGCCTGGTCAGGCCATATACCCCTGCAGCCAAGTATATGGGTCCTTAATCCAGGACCAAGGGCGTCCTTATCCCAGAACGAAGGGGGTCCTAGTTACAGGACCAGATTTGCCCTAGTAAGAGGGTCTATGCAGCTACAGGTGGCACCTCCTTTATGCTGCATGGAGGTGGCAAGTTTTCTTGATCAATGACCTAGAATACCTGACCTGACCCTGGCCGCTACACTACAGTATTATGGACAGACAGCACTGAACCAGTGTAACAGCAGATTCAGTCACAAGCGGTTCCATGGAGTACATATTTAATTGCTGAATGGGTCCCGCGGGAAATTTGAATTTAACTTGTTCCAATAAAATTAAATTAAATTTGAAGTTCGCGAGAAGGCAATGTTACAAATATCGCAACTAAACCAGAAACGTCTTCCAAGGAAGCACTGGTACTTTCTTCCATATTCCAGAATCAACATTACCGGTGTAACAGGCTGAGATAACTCCCCGCCAAATATGTCTCCCCAATCTTCTCAGCCTAGGCTGAGAACACTCCATAGATTTCTTAATTAACGGAAATGAGCAGGTTACAGTGGCGGGCTTTTCTAACCAAAACAATAAACGATATCTCAATAACATAGGTTACAGTTTTATTTTTGCAATATACGAAAATAACACAGGCACAGGCATCTCAGCCTAGGCTGAGATGACTGGAGAGTCATTTCAAGAGGGAGTTATCTCAGCCTTGTACACCGGCTCGGCTGACCGGTAACTACTACTACTACTATGATCGGCATGCTGCATTGCAGCTGCATTTTTAAGAATGCTGTGCCGGCTTGTCGACAAAATTGCGCCGCCACAACTCCCTATCACCCATGACATTTGCTAGATCATCCGCATCTTCAAGGCCAGTGTCCTTTAAGATGCGTCTCAAGAAAGTCATGGGCTGTCCACCATGCTTATTCACTCCATGAGGCTGCCAAAGTACAAGATTATGCACTGGCTGGTCCTCACGGCGAAAGCAATGTCCTGCAAAGCGGAGGCGATTTTGTTCTAGTGTCAAGCTTGGGGGAACCAATGAGACACCTCCAATGTTATATAGTATCTGGTTGGAGATGTGTGCATTGTACTTGACACAATGAACCCGGCGTAGCATTCTTGTGAATGTGCCATCCAGAGATTTGGTGTCCTCAGCAGTTAGAGTCCAGCATGGACTCCCATAGAGGAGTACTGGAACTACTGCTGCTCTAAATAATCGGACCTTAAGTTTCCGATTAATTCTCGGTGACTTCCAAATCCTGGAAAGCCTATTCAAGGCTGCCCATGCCTTTCCCTTACGTATTCGAAGGTCCTCACCTGACTTCCGGATCCATGATCCCTGGTAACAGAAGTCGTCCACATGCTCAAGCATACCATCCTTTGAGCTTATGCTCATCCGATCAGAGACTTGCTGAGGACTTTCAAAGTTAACTGTCAAAATGGTGGTCTTTCTGGAGTTAATAAAAATACCAACACTAGAAGCAGCATGTTCTAATGAGCTGAGGAGCCGTTGGGCTCCCTGTAGTGATTCTGAGAGTACTCCTAAGTCATCAGCAAAGTCTAGATCAGTTAAGTACTTGGCAGGATTTCCTCGACTTCTGGAGCCAGTAGGTCGAGTTATACTCACACCATCATCATTATGATGATCTAAGGACATGCGTAGAACATAGTCTTTAATGGTCTTCAATGCTCTTTGCAGCAGCCTCCACTTCTGCAAAGGATATATCGCCAATTGGGAATATCTGGGAGTACAGACTCAGACACTTTTACTTCTATAAAGTTATCAGGCAATACCCTGTCATTATTGAGGAGCTTCTCAAAGTGGGCCTTCCAACCATTGAGGCGATAGGCTGGTGATTCAGCCTTAACCTTGGTGGTTGGTTGGCTTTTTCGACCAGTAAGCAAGTAAAAAAACCTGTACCTGACCGGTAAAAAAACATAATTAATACTGTAAATTCGCATTGGTTAAATTCGCGTTGGTTAAATTCGCGTTGATAAAATAGAGCTAAAGCCGAAACCGAAACAATTTAAATTCTAATTTGATACCATAATCGTTAATCTGTATACAGGTCCAGGGGGCTGACAGTAGGCCTAGCTGCCTAGTGCCGAAATTGGAACAAGTGAATTTCAAATTACCCGTGGGAGCCATTCAGCAACTAAATCTGTACTCCATGGACCCGCTTGTGATTCAGACCCCTGAAGAATCCCCCCCCCCCCCCCCCGACGCGCATTCCCAATTCCTCTCTTGAATCGGCGCTTGCTACTACTACTACTACTACTACTAGGGACGGGAATACAGATAGATATCGATATTTAATTCGGACACGCCGACAATAAAATGATACTATGTTAAAAGAAAGGACCGCACTTCACAGCAACAATAAGGAGTAACTAGGAATAGTTAAAATCAATTAATTAAAATGCACAAAAGATAGGATCGGCATGCTGCATTGCAGCTGCATTTTAAAGAATGCTGTGCCGGCTGTGTCGGCGCTTGGGATTGGTTGATCAACTATATTTTGATTGGATGTTGAAATCATTGGGAACAGAGAGAGGGGTCGAACTACATACATAGTGTAAGGGGCAGGTAGAAAGTATTCCAAACGCTGTATGGAATGGGGAAATTGGGTGAAATCATGTAAGGATTTATCTGCCTATTAAACGGTTCATTGTCAGGTTAACAGTAAAAATATATATGAATAACAATACATTACATATATTAAGCGTGGATATAATATTGTAAGGATTCGTTTTATAGACCATTTTCTCCTTGAGTTTTCTGATCGAATAGATAATAAATAGGTAATAATAAGTAGTTTTATTGATAGTATTTAATATGGAATATTATTCATTTGAAATAAATATTTAAAAGCATTTCAAAAATTGTAAATATAAAAACTCCAACTCTTACTCTTAATTGTTCTAATGTCGTTAAGCATTTATTCCATTTGCCCTTATATTTAGCGATAAATTTCTAGGTTGCTTTTCGCGCCTTGTGTTTTATCAGTACTATGAGGTCGGCCAGCAGGCATCCGCTTACTTCCTCTTTAAGAGCTACTCGTCGGCACTATATGAAAAAATCCTTACTCTAGTTCGACCCCTCTCTCTATTCCTTAGATGATTTCAATGTCTAATCAAATAATAGTCCATATAGGATTATTAGTATACTGGATTTCCATCTACCCAGGTTGACTAACGATGAACCGACTAGTATGTCTGATGCATTCGGTACTTTTAACTTACCTATGTTTATACACATTCGAAATAAATCCGTATCAAGTTTATTTAAACTCATCGATGTTTCTAGGAACTCTATTATATGTGCAATCCGAAATACATGTTATATTAATGGTGTATCTCTCATTTGATTTATGTTGAATAACGCTCGTGCTTGGTAAGACAGTAAGTAGGTCTACTTAGGATTATTCTACTGTACTTAATTCATAATTAAATACAAATTATAATATTATTTGTTGTGCTATATATCTACATTGTGAGTGTTGTACTTTACCGTTAATTCCATGCAGCGGTCAGATCATGATGCAGGTCAGGTCAGGTATTCTAGGTCATTGATCAAGAAAACTTGCCACATCCATGCAGCATAAAGGAGGTGCCACCTGTAGCTGCATAGACCCTCTTACTAGGGCAAATCTGGTCCTGTAACTAGGACCCCCTTCGTTCTGGGATAAGGACGCCCTTGGTCCTGGATCAAGGACCCATATACTTGGCTGCAGGGGTATATGGCCTGACCAGACCAGGCAGATGGTGATCTACCAATGGCTGGTCATGAGTAGAGTGTTCTCATGTCCACTCTGAGAGCACTTCACTGCGACCTGCACCTGGCAGCAAGGGTACAGGGCATGACCCAGCAGATGAGCTGCAACAGCCAATGGTGAGTCATGTGCGCCAGAGTAGATATGGGTGATGGGTCTCATATCTGACTCCATTGCGACACCCACCCTGTGGAATGGCAAACCAGGGTGTGGTATTTGCCCCGAGAGCTGACTCGGCAAAAAAGCACCCCCCAACCCCCACTATGGATTACATTAGCAATGCGGAGGTCCGGCCACTAGAGGCCAGTGGAATTACCGGACACAATCGGCCTCACAGGCGTCAGTTAAATCCTGACCGGCTGCTTGTCTCACCCCCTACTGGAGAGAGAGCAGCCAACAATTCTTTGAGTCCCTTTCCTGATGACCTTTCTGGCCCAAACCCTGGGTCACCAGGGAGGCCAGATTGTGATGGGGAGAGGGATTCTGGAGTTGGAGGCTACTCTCATGTTCCACCCCGACCAACAAAGCCATTGGTGAATCTGAGGCAAGTCACTAGACTAGCCTCAGTAAACACCCTAACAAGAGCACCGAATGCAGACTGGACAGACTGATGAGGTTCTGATTAAGGACATGGGGGGCGGTTGGCGACTCGCCCTCGCGTCAGCAGATGATAGTGGCAATGGTGGAATTGGTCTATTGATGAATCCAACTGCACATGCAGCATTGGACAAAATAGACCAAATCTCTAACCGCATCATCCGTTGCCACTTCTCATGTTCTGGAAGACTGGCTAAGAAGTTTCCTAAGGTGGTTCTGATTGTGTGCTACTCTCCAACTAGTGTTGCCCCTGTAGAGGAGGTGGAAAATTTCTACCACAATCTACAAGCAGCTACTGATGGAGTGGATCAGCATGCATTCTTAACATTCCTGGGAGACTTTAATGCAAGTCTGCATCAATCACCTACATCGCCCTGGGTCTATAGCAATAGTGTTAACCGAAATTCTGTCCATCTTCAGGATTTTATCTCTGGAAATGGATTGTTTTCGGCTGGAACCCAGTTCAAGAAGCGAACTGGAAAGCTATGGACTCAGAGTGGACCCAGTGGTCACAAGTCCCAGATAGACCATATTCTGTTTCGTAGGAAATACAGGAGCTCTATACAAGACTGTAATGCATTTACACTTCGACCCTTCTCCAGTGATCACCGCCTTATTGTGGCCAAGGTAAGACTTAGTCTGCGTGCTAGCAGAACAACGAAATCTGCCTTGCAGCGGCATGACTGGTCCTCTCTGTTGCAACAGCCAAGTGTGAGATCCAGCTTCACACTACAGCTGAGCAACAGGTATGAGGCTCTTGCCTCTGAGGCGGCAGATCACTGTGAGGGCTATACTGCCTTTACAGAAGCAGTTAAGTTAGCAGCTGCAGAAACAGTTCCTGTATACCCTCGAAACAGGAAAAGGGCCCCCTGGACTGACAACAAAATTCAGAAGTGCCGAAATGACCTTCATAAGGCGCAGAAAGAGTCCCGACTCAAACAGACTACAGCGGCCAAGAATGCAGTTAAGGTTGCATCTAGGTCCCTGAACAGGCAGTACTCTGCTAATCTACAGGAGCTAATAAACCAACAGGTTGATGCCATCAATGATGCTGACGACAGCATGCAATCATCCCAGGCATGGAAATCGATCAATCTGCTTACTGGGCGGAAAAGCCAACCAACCACCAAGGTTAAGGCTGAATCACCAGCCGATCGCCTCAATGGTTGGAAAGCCCACTTTGAAAAGCTCCTCAATAATGACAGGGTATTGCCTGATAACTTTATAGAAGTAAAAGTGTCTGAGTCTGTACTCCCAGATATTCCCATTGGCGATATCTCCTTTGCAGAAGTGAAGGCTGCTGCAAAGAGCATTAAGACCAATCGTGCCAGTGGAGTAGATGGTGTTCCCCCTGAGGTCTTGAAAATACCTGAGTGTTTAAAGCTCATCTATCCCATCATAGTAGACATGTACCGAACAACAAGAGTCCCACAAGAAATGAAAACAAATAAGTTGGTGCCAGTTCCCAAGAAGGGCAAC
>JAUCBJ010002346.1:0-45999 GCA_032718475.1 Nemertoderma westbladi
TATTAAGGAGATAACACAATGTCAGAGTGAGAACAAAAAAATTAGATATGGTATCAATATATTACCATGAAGATTACTAGAAGTGATGAATTTTATTAAAAACATTCACTTATATATATAAATTTGTGATGTGGCATAGTCAACGAAGAAGAGATGGTACGTGTCATAATCATCGACGAATAAGAAAAGAGATGGAGTGCAACGTGGATGAATGGTTGGTTGTCTGAATAGGAAATACGTGAAAGAATATGAATCATAGGGTTGTGTGTGTAATAATCAATAATTATTATAATAAAAACGTGCAGTATATAATGTTAGTGGTGGTAGCCTTTCAATATGACACAGATGCTGCGGGATTGGTTAGGTTGAGTAACTACTATGCAAATGTTGTTTGTATACGTGTAGCCGGGACGTGGATTGGTGACAGCCGTGGTGGAGTTGGCAATCAATATAATATCTGCTGTAGTTGGTGGCCACGTTGTCAGCATATACAGTATACAGTGGTTGGTTGGTTGCGTGAATAGGAAATAACTATGGAAATGTTCGTATACGTGTAGCCGGAAACGTGGTGGATTGGTAGGTTGCTTGGTTGAATGGATTGGTGACAGCCGTCGAAGAGTTGGCGATCGATTCGATATAATAGGGTAGTGTGGGGCTAGCCACACGATGAGAGGTTTGGGTACGCGAAGATGAATATGCTATGGTTGGTTGATGCAACGACGCGAACCAATACTGACGGGAGGTAACAGCTGTAGGAGTAAGGAGGGCATCGCGAGGTTAGGCTACGCGTAGGTGATAGGCAGCGATTGGCTGAAGGCAACGACGCGAATCAATATTGATGGTGACAGATGGTCATTAAACACCTCGATTTAGCACCGGAATTTGGCATTTTTTAATTGCCTCCGAGATGTGGCCCGTAGCCCAGGCTAGGGAGGAGATAGCCGAGAACTATGCTTCTCCTACTACTTACCAGGGACCCAGCTCTTTATATCAGACTCAGACTCTAACTTCCTAATTTATATCTTCAGCAATCAGTCCCAGCCCAAGCTTTTCCAGTGCACAGCCCAATCAGGCCTATTAGCTAACCCGCCATTGCAGCATTGTCTATACCTATAAATGTGATAGATACCCGGTAGGCTTCCCTACATAGTTTGTTGTACAGTATAGCAGTACATAAGAAATTAAGATGATACCTGAAATGAATGAATGAAATGAATATTTAATTTCGCGACAATTTTAATCAATAATTTCGGGGATTTACTTATAGCCATGCAACGCGTGGCTAATTTTATCTAAAAATTGGTACCCAGTGTTATTTTTTTGTGCTCTTTCTATTTTCGACTGCTTTCGGTTGTGTTGCTCTTGAAGTACCTTCTCATTATGTGTGAAACTTGAAATCAACAGTATAATACTGTATGTTTGAAACTTAAAAAATATAAATATTAAAATTTATTATTTCCATATTAGATATTCAAGATAATAATTCACAAAAATGTTTTGAAAAATCGAAACACTGGCATATAAACCATTTTATTGGTATGAAAGTAAGTGAAGAAACTTAAAAATGTACCATTATTAGATTGTATAGACATACTAACCTTATAATTAAATAGTAATTCATCATAATTATTATTATTACTATTATGTGCGCAAAAGAAAACAATAATACTCGCGCATTCCCTCGCAGTCGAGTTATTTATATAGAGTACGAAGATTTCTGAGTTTAAACATTTCAAAGTAATTGCGCGACATGCATTTGCTGCCAGTGTTGTAAAAGCATGAAATACCTATACAACAAGAAGTTATCATAAAACAAAAACATGATTGTGTCAAGTTTGTGGGATGCTTCCCAAAACCCAGATGTTAGTTGCTGTAAATAATTCACCTATTCATTAATTAATTTCACAACCTTACTTCCCCCCCCCCCCCCCCCCCCCCCCCCTTTGCGATTTCACTCTTCGTAGCGTCATTTCCTGGATTGACCTCTACAGAATGCCTTCCGCAGCCGGGCTAAACATACAGATCAGATCACCTGACGACTGTCGACAGCTGATTTCTGGTTGCATGTAATGTGGGGCGAGCCACGCAGTCAGTGCGAGCCTTAGTGCACAATTACAATTAGTAAATAGGGCAAAATTTCATATTCGTCTGTCTGTCTGTCCATCTGTCTGTAATGAAAAATTCATTCGTAAGTAACTTTTGAATCGTTTAACCATTTTCAACCAAATTTTGTATGGGCATACTAGATAAAAAGTTCCAATATTTTTGAAAGTTACGGGTGAATACCGCCTCTCGAACTTTTGACTCCAGATCAAATCGAACTTGCTCAAGTTCGCGTGCTGCGCGACGCCCCACGAACGTGTGTAGGACTGTATGCAAACATTGTTTAGAGTTACATTCATTCCCACATTCTGCCCGAGCCCGCATTCTTTCATGGTAGTTTCTTGGCTTGTCATCCTTCTTAATCTGCATTTTTAATCTAAAAATGACTGCGGAGAGGAGATACATGCTGTACAGAAAAATGTTTAAACAAATTAATTTCCGTCACTATGTTTGCACTGCACGTCATAGTATCATCATCCTATCACGTGGGGTTGAAAGTACAATTACAGTAGGCCTACAACATTATTACTAACCTGTATAGCAATCTTAGACCAGTAGACTATTGCACTCCGGACATTGAGACCATGACAAAGTACAAGTTTACGTCATCACAGCTCTCTATATAAAGGGAGTTCATACGATAATCGTACACCCTCTTTGTGACCTAATTAAGTTTCAGTAAATTTCAACTACTGACCTACAGGTACAGTAATTAGGCCTACTTATTTATTATTTACCTTACAGCCTTACTGTAGCAGTAGATAGCCAGACCGGTGTCACAAGGAAATCAGCCCCCCCCCCTAGAATATGCCCCCCGCCCCCGGGGCATTATTTCCTAGGATATTATGTCCCCCCGGGCAATTTTTCCTAGGAAATTTAGCCCGGGGGGGCATTTTCTCCTTAGGAAATAATGCCTCCCCTCAGGAAAATTAGCCCCCCTCAAAAGTCTGAAAACTGGTACGATACCGGTACCGGTCTGCTGGTAGCCACTTTTAATCTACCAACTGCAGAACTTGTAATAGTTGGACTGTTGTAAGAATAGTACGGTGCCGGTCTGCCGGTAGGTAAGCAGGTAAGGCAGTAAGGGATGTAGAACAGCATACTGAAGTATCATAAGTCAGTAGGCTACTGTACAGCTGTAGTAAGTACTGGTATAACAGCAGTGCGAGTGTGTGGTGTTGTGTGGGCGCCGAGCAGCTCCAAGCTTTTTTAAGTCTGTAACCTGCTCCTTTCCCTGATTTGGTAAAGTGATTGTTTATTGTTTTGGTTAGAAAATCCCGCCTCTGTAACCTGCTCCTTTCTCTCAATTGGTAATGTTATCGTTTATTGTTTTGGTTAGAAAATCCCGTCTCTGTAACCTGCTCCTTTCCCTGATTTGCTAAAGTGACTGTTTATTGTTTTGGTTAGAAAATCCCGCCTCTGTAACCTGCTCCTTTCCCTCAATTAGTTAAATGATCGTTTATTGTTTTGGTTAGAAAGGCCTGCCTCTGTAACCTGCTCCTTTCCTTCATTTGGTAAAGTGACTGTTTACCGGTATTGTTTTGTATAATTTTTGTAAGTTTTAGTAGTAATAAGTTTTCTTTATTGTATAATTCAGGGGGGGGGGGGCATAATTTCCTAAGGGGGGGCATTTTTTTCCTAGGGAAATTTGCCCGGGGGGGCATTTTTTCCTAGGAAAATATGCCCCCCGGGCACATTTCCCGGGGGGGGGGGGCATATTTTCCTGTTACACCGGTACCTCAAACTTCCAATAATATTCTGTAGGCCTGATTCTTAATCCTGCAATCAGGTACCTGGGTACCGTATCGGTAAAATCCATTCTGCTCATCTCAAAGCTAACTCAGTACTCAGTAACTGCAACTTCTAACAGTCTAAGACTGAAGACTACGACTACAGTACTACTGTACTACTGCTGTAGGCCTACTGTGCGAAGAAAGAACCGTGCACCCGTGACGCATACATCTGTAAATACAGAAATACCGACTGACCGATACGTCTACGAAAACTTGCTCCTTACCCATTTACCTCCGGCTCCGCCAGCCCCAGGCACCGCACCACCAGCTGACAGGCTGACCAGCCACCACAAAGGAACACTACAAAGGAACGGCAAACTGTGAGTTTATTTTGAATCTTTAGCTGTTTAGCAGTTTAGTGCTTTACCGGGTCTGCTTTAGCTGTTTAGCCTAAACTTCTAAATTATACCGGTCAGCCGGCAGCCACAGCCTGTAGTAGGCTTAGGTACGGTCTGTAGGACTATCTGAAACTAAAATGCATTTACAGCATTGCTGTTGTTCGCAGCTTGTGGCAGTGTGGCTTGGCTGCTCCTGCTAGCAGTGTTACAGTGCTAGGGGGTGTGGGTGGGTGTACCATGCAGCCATGTACTATCATATATATTACAGTACAGCAGTATTGATTGAAACCACATGCCCTGATCAGCTGATGCCAGGCTGCCAGGTTGCTTGATGTCGTATACAGGTATATAATATATATTGCAGAGTGGATGCAGGGATGGTTAGATTGTGTCAGACTCAGACTGTATCAGTGTGTGGTAGGCCGGTAGGCCTACGATATAATGATTAGATGATACGACTTCATGTACTACCCTGCTACTGTGCTACCACAGTACCACCGCACACCGCCACTGCTTAACGCTAACTATGTATCTATCTATCTATGCTAACTAGGGGCCTACCTGCATATATATCTGTATTATCAGATTATAGGCCTATATCTGTGTCTATAGGCTTATACAATATTACAATATACATAAATCGTAAATACAGAAATACAAAGTAGTAGCCCTGCGCAAAGTTCAATATAACCGGCATCGGTGTGGTGATTGATTGCCAGTAACCGTGTTTTATTGCATTATGCACTATTGCACTATCATCCACTAGGCGTACCACTACACTACTTGCAACTGGAGATTATCTGCAATCGCGCAGTCTTATTTATTTATTACTGTATTATAGTCCTACATATTTCATTTATTAATACAGTAATAGTTCGCTTATATTGGAGTCGGGAGTCGGATTATGTCTTCACGCGAAACTAAACTAACCGGTAACATTTACTGTCCATTAAATTTTATTTTGTATGTTATTAAGTTGTTTGTCTGTGTATAGTGTTTGCGCTCAGTTAATGTTTGTTGTAGCAGGGTGGAGGAAATGATTACCTCTCATTACTTACATCACTGTTCCATTCTGCAAGTCTCGACCGAGTCTTGCAGAGTATTACAGATTACAGTATTATAGAGGTGGTAGGTGAACCTATGGATATATTACATATTTTTTATGTCAGGGTAGGGCAGAAGGAACAAGCAGCAAATTTGTCCCGACTATATTATTTCAGAAACCTTTTTATCGTGCATCTGCTGCCCCTCACCGAGGATGAAATTGGGATTTTGGTACAATATGTAACATGTCCGAACCTCAATTTCGAAAAGTTTTTTAGTTCTGCCTTGCTTCAGATTCAGAACCTATTTATGATTTTGGCTTCCTGGTCAGGGACACTCACCCTGTCCAGTAACTCATTCAGCCTTCACGTGAAGATTGTCAATACAATATAGCAATTTGCAATAGGCTATAGGATAGCTTAGACTTAGACATAGGGTTGCCTTCATGAGACTCGTGGTTAAGTTGGCTAAGTTTAGGTTTTAGGTTATGTTAGAATCGTTAGCATGGAGTGGGTGAGTACTACTCACCCACTCCATGCTAACCTGTAGGGTGTAGGCATATGAGAAAATGCACTCATGTGGATGAAATACATAGAAAGTATAGCTATTAGACCCCCTAATTCTATCTAAACGCGATGTTAGTAATTATTCGACGCCTAATTCCATATATAGGTATATTGTTGAATTATAACAACACCCAGATTAATCTTCCTTGGTTAGGTTAAACTTATGTTAGGCACCTACTCAGTGAGTAGGTGCCTAACATAAGTTTAACCTAACCAAGGAAGATTAATCTGGGTGTTGTTATAATTCAACAATATACCTATATATGGAATTAGGCGTCGAATAATTACTAACATCGCGTTTAGATAGAATTAGGGGGTCTAATAGCTATACTTTCTATGTATTTCATCCACATGAGTGCATTTTCTCATATGCCTACACCCTACAGGTATTAGGGTTGGAATGGAACCCAGTTTCCGTCAAGTAACTGGGTTCCTTCAAATCATATTTACATCAAATATATGGAAAGTTTATTTCAATATATATTTAATACTCTTATTCACGGACATTGCAATATTTACTTTTGCTTTAGGTTTACAATCAAATCGGTATTGTTAAAATAGTCATTGTCAGTAATATTTATTTTCTTCTAATTTCAGAATTTACCAATTTTAAACATTCGAAACGCCGTGTTTGCGAAAGAGGAACAATGCCAGCGAGTTTACATGAACTCGAGCCAGTAGAGGAGGTTGATATGGGGGACACTAAACCGTGGACAGCGGAATCCCTTAATCAGGTAGCCCAGTGGCCGTTGGTATCGTCTGGTTGGAGTCGCTTGTGGGATGTGTACGCGAGCACGAAGGAGTACAATCAGATGACGCAACTAGCTCTGGGATCAGTGGAGAAGTCCTTGAGTTCAGTGGCCAATCGCGCCACTCCCTACATGGACACGTTGGCGCCGCATCTCAGCAGAGCGGACCACTTTGTGTGCGGAAAGTTGGAAAACATAGAGGAGAGAATCCCCATGGTTAAACGCGATCCCAAGGAAGTTGTCGCGGAGGTAGGCGCCGAGATATCGGCTCAAAAACAACGGCTAGTGGATGGGGTGGAAGCGGGGAGGGAGGCGATAACACAACGGGTCAACCGGAACAAACAGCTGCTGGTGGATAACCGTGACAGAGTGAACCACATGGTGATGGGGTATCTGGATGGGGCGATCAGTAAGGCCGAGTCCGTGTTGGACTACTGGCTGCCGGAGCCGGAGGAGGATGGGGTAGATGCCGGGAGAGTGAAGGAGATTGTTGGGATCGTCGAGGAAGTTGATCCGGTTGCGATTCGCGTTCGTCGTCTCGGTAGCTCGGCGCGCTCTCGTGCCTATAAACACACGCAGAGGCGGTTGTACGCGATGCGAAATCGGGCGAAGCACGCCGTGGATAAGTTGCAGTACGTGGTAGTCGCTGTTGATTACTATAAGGGGGAGGCCCAAGGTCTGCAGCAATCCATGTCTGACCGCGCTCATGGCTTGCAGCAATCCATGTGCGACCATGCTCAGGGTCTGCAGCAGTCCATGTGCGACCGTTTGGGCGCCCCCATCGACCCTACGGGGCTCCAACTCGCTCGCAACATGGCCCGGCAGCTGCGCGACTCCGCCACCGCACTGTTGGAGTACGCTCCACCGGGGCTCCGCTCCGGGCTGGAGCTGAGTCGGGACTACGCGGAGGGGTTGTATGCCGCGCTCCCGGGCTCCGGGCTCCTCTCGGCCCAGCAGCTGCTCGACATCCGACGCGGGATCCCGGCTGTTCGTTCCGCCGTCTACCAGCTCAGCGACGCGTTGCTCAACTCGTGGCTCGTCCAGCGGGTTTTGCCCCAGGTCGAGGTGGACCGCTTGGATCCCGAGCTAGCTCGGATGAGTTCTTCGGAAGAGGAAACCTCCGACAACGAGGTCCTCCGCTGCGCTAATCCTGGAACCCACAACGAACTCATCGTTTCCTTCGGTTCCAACGATGTTGTGTCCTCTTTCAGTTCGACGATGGACGATGAACATTAATGTCCCTAAGCTCTACCGTGTGTTTATCATTTATTTATTATTAAAATATCCAAACTCACTCAACTCAACACACTCAACTCTTAGTTAACTCTCTCACAATGTAGGTCAGTCATTTATCCCGCTGTTTCGTTACTGTTAGGTGTTTTGTGGTAGTTTTTTTTCGTGTTACGGTACCTTAAAGTAAGTTAGCTATCATATAACTCTGCGATGGATGCACTCTATCTGTATTTAACCTGCTGTAATACAATGTTAAAATTAATTATAATTAACTATGAAAAAATCAATTTGCTTTTTTTGACATAACGCCACCATTTTTGGCATTTGCGACCTTAGCTTTGAAGTGCAAAAACAAATTCAATGCGTCATTCAGCTGGCGCCTTTCTGGTAGACCATGCATGGGATCAATCAACACGTAAGTGAGCTAAGTGTTTGACACCTAGCCGTTTCAGATGGGGTGGCGTGCTATGGGAGGATGCGCGTGAATGAATAAGTCCGGGATGTGACACATACCAGCACGTGATACAACTACCAACGCGTGACACATCTACCAACGCGTGACACATCTACCAACGAGTGACACATCTACCAACGAGTGACAAAAAATAAAGGTGACATATCTACAAACGCGTGACAACTACCAGCACATGACATATCTACCAGCACGTGACATATCTACCAGCACGTGACCTACTCGAGGTTTGATTTCACCCCGTTCCTCCATTAAACGTTGTAGGGATCGCGTTGTAACATGACTTCCCAGGATCTGTTCCTTGCTTATATAAATATCGTAAGTTAAGTTCAAACGATCGCCCAATTCCTTTAGTAAATCGAAGCAAAACCCAGAGCAGCAGGCGTCGGCTGTAAGAAATATACTGCGATAGGTAATAATTATGTGGGAGTCTGTCTGAAGTGTTAGTTATGTAGGTAATAATTATTCCAATAGACCCAGGATTGCGTGTGGCTGCATGAAATAAACACTAATTAATTATTAATGTAATGCATAATTAATTAATTAATACTATATAAGGTCAATCATGTTAGTCGTAATAAATCAACCAAAGATAACATTTAAAAGCAATAAAATAGATTTTATTTCCAGTCAACCTTAAGGCGCCATATCTTAAGAAAAATATTTCAAGACCTGGAGATGAATTGAGAAAAAATAGGTTAATATACCTAGAACCACATCACTGTAGATATAATGTTGGAGATGAAGTCGGAAGACAATTAGCAGAAAAATACTCAGAAGCTAGTTGATGCGCATTAGGTTATGGAGCTGCACAATACGCATAATGTTTGTGTCGTCAAGTCATTTCGCGCGCCCATATTGTACAGGGTGTGTTCAGTCATTTCCAATGCGTTCTATAGCTACTTCTAGAACGCAATGATTATTAGCCAATCCGGAAATTTATATAAAACTTAATTCAGCTGTTATTAAATATTATGTTATCTTATAATCTTTGTTTGGTAATTAATACATAATGTAGAACCAAACGAAAATTCCGTTACAACATCCAAAATTTTTGGAAATTTAGGATTTCATCATTTTTTACTTTGATATATTTTCAAACTCAAACAAAAATGTAGTGTCAATGACTGAGCAGATCTCTTACAATGTGGGCGGGTAGAATGGCTGTCTTAAGGTAGACAAGGCGCCCCTACCAATTTTGAGGAGCCCACTGTACCATCAGCGGCTATCCAGATATCGTAGGTTAATTTAAACTTTTTGGCTATGACGTCCAGTAGGTCCACACAATATCCAGTACAACAGTACGTGTTCATATCTGTGTAAAACAAATAGCAACAAATATCAGATATTTCATACATATTTTTATAATATACCGTTGCTTCCAACCTTATGTAACCATTATTTATAGACATTATTTCATATTCCTACCTGTTGAGTTATAACCACGCCTTTTGCAGGGGTACATCGCGGGTGTGTGGAATTTATTACTCAACTCATGGACTATATCCAGTGTTCCACAATTGCCGCTAGGAGGCATATCTTTAACGATTACAAATGGAGACTCCTCCACACTCGTAACCTACAAAACGCCAAAAATGTCATTACCTTTTAGAGAACATCGGCCTACCACATTATTTTAATCTAATATTATTTCATATATTTGAATTTATAATAGAGTCACAACGAACCCTGAGATGGCTCTTCACGTGTATTCCGTCGGGCTTCTCTCTCACCCCCCCAGGGTAAACTCTCCCATGTCGGTCGTTGAGCACCCATCCCCTCCCGTCAGACCAGGTCCCGATGGTTGTCAAGCCGTTGCTCTGAACGTTTAGGAGGTCGTATTCGGAAACCACGCGGTCGCCGGCGTCGTTTAACGATAGAAACCCGGTCCGCCCCTTGGGTAACTCACTCGATGTTATCGCCCTATCAGCAGAATATCAACAGTTTAACTTGTTTTGTAACGTGAAGTTGTGCCAATTAATTATCAAACGCAAATGAATTGCCCAAATAATTTTACACATCAATTGAAAATCATAATTGCCGCGACCAGTTTATAAGTAACAAAATATTCTTCAAAAATCTCAATTACTTTATTTAGAAACAATCGACTTATGTAATAAGTCTTGATTATTAATTATCCATTGCTCCATTGTACGTGATAGCCATTATAGGCTAAAGTGTAAGATTTTTGAAATACTATAAAGGGCCTACACTTGTTTTAAGTCCAATAATTTAAGTTATTTAAATATGCCGTCCAGTCAGATGTTATGTAACGTGAGTTTTTGGTGGTGGGTATAATTCTATGGGGTAATTTGCTATATCTCATTAATTTCTCAACTCGCTTTATTCAAATCTTTTTAGAGTTTTGGAAACCACCGCCGTTCTCCTTATTACTGTACAAATATTAATAGAGTTTAGAAGAGATAAATTCGATAATTTACTTGAATAATTCTTTTCCGCTGGCCCATATTGAAGAGTTACATTTTGTTAGTGGTTGGTCTACTATACTTCCCGCAGCAATGCACTTTCGCACAGCTTTATCGATAAGCGCAACAGAGTCATCTATGTGATACCAGGTTTGTTCTCCGAATACTAGCCGAGCACCAAACGTACCTGCACAATTAAAATTATATCTCGATTCATTATTATATTAAGGAATATTTCAGATACAGGAAGATTTGAGTGGATATTGAATATGGTAGAATACTTTAATACTTCTCAGAATATGGGTCTTTTAGGCCTTAAATGTAGATTCACAAATAGAATATACAGATTTAGAACACGTGGGTTCTACGGAAGGCTCTGGTTCGTATACGTAGTGTCGAGTGTATAAGTGTCGACACTCTAACTTCCAAGGTTCCAAACCAACCCTCCGTAACTCTCCAATGTTCGACGGTAAAGGAAAGGTGTTTCTACAGTAGGCCTATTTACCGTTACAGTGTGGACGTATCTCTGTGTTACAGCACCAGCAATGTGGTGTTCACACTTCAATTGAAAAGTCGAAAATTGTAACACATTGTATTAAAACATTTGTAGAATAGGCTTATGAATTTAATACTATTATCAAGGGCATAACTTTAAGGAAAATAGTACGTATGGCACATTACTGTCGCTGTTTAAGTACTAATATACAGTATCTAAAGCCCTTGACTAAGGCGTGGCATTAAACATATTCCCCTGTGTAACTATGCTCTGATTCAGGTGTCTATTCGGTTAGGTAACTAACTACTTTGAATTATACTTACCTATGGGAGAAATGTCTAAAATCTGTTCTGTAACAATCCACATCCAACCCTCCTGGTACATTCCCATGCTTTCAGCTTGCTTCAGTATTAGTTCTGCATCTACACGGCTGTGGAGGAAAATGTGTAGTGAGTAATGTAGGCCTAATGTGAAATTAATACAATATCAAATCCGCATATTTCAAAAATTAAAAAATTGACAGACACGCTGACAATAAATACTAGAAATATGAACTATATCCAACAATTCTCCGAAAATCGATATTTTAAGTATTTGTATAAAAGTATTTATTTTTTTGCTTCAAAGTATTATTTTATTTTAAATTAAAATAAATTAATTCATTTTTCATTCATTACATTAAATTTCAGAGTTAAATTAAGTATAGCTAGCCTTTAGAATTATTTGCATTTAACTAATAATATTTTGAAAAGAATAACGTAGACCCTACAAGCTGACATCAGAATGTACCGTTTATCTTGTGTTACTATTAAACATGTGAATAAATTAAAAAACAAAATTCAATGCAACTAAAAAAACTTATACAATATGAATAATATATTTTCTTTAAAATATCCCATTTATTGTCCGCAAAAGTACGGACAATAAAGACTTAAATGTCCGCATTTGCGGACAATAAAGTAATTATTCAATCAATCTTCCAAAACTTCGGACAATAAAGTAATTAGCAAGTCGTTAGACTTGATTACTGTAAGAATTGTTGACTGACTGACTGGCTGGCTGGCTGGCTGACTGGCTGGCTGGCTGGCTGGCTGATCTACAGCCAAAACTACTCTAACGATTTTGATGAAATTTTCACAGCATCTAGATACCGCGATTCTAAGGTCCCTGGCATGATCGGCTACTCCGTCCATAGCCTCTGGGCTCGAAAAATAGAGATAAACGAAAAAAACGCCATAGGCGCAATGGTAAAATAACACCCATGACAGCTGGTGTCCTGATGAAAAATGGCTTATGTAATGCATTTCTACACAAGGCTTAGTAATAAATCGATGAGGTTGCCAAGAGTATTATACTTAGTACACCCATACTGTTTGTTTAGGCCCTGCACTCTCTGTCAAAGCAAATATTAACTGGTTGATTTAGTTTGTGGTTCTACACAGGCTTAGTATAAATCGATGAGGCTGCCAACTGGTTGGTTTAGTTTGCAATCTATTACCGCCTCAGCTGAATAACTCTTCCCCCTGCTGAATGACTATTAGGTATACAGTGTATCGGCTACATTATGCCAACATTAATACTGTGGAGGCTGTATGCTTATAAGGCGGAATGTTTACTCAGCCTCATACTGATACTCTTTAAGGCTTACACTAACATTATAGTTTGAAATATAAAAATAACTGCTTATTATCTGTATTGGGTTAATCACGGTGGCATTCAAAATGTTTTGTTAGGTGAATGACATTTAGTGGCTAAGATTATGCTCTGTCAGATTCCCTTCACACCATAGGCAAACATTGTTGAGGCTGAGGGAATTTAATTTAGTTTACTCTACTGAGTCATTCAGCTGAATGGATTTGAGCAATTGCCAAATTACAGAGTGGGATCTCTCTCTGACCATAGATAAATAACACTTCCCTTCTGAACAAAGGTAAACATTGTTGAGGGAACTTACCTTTGATTGACGACTTCCGACTTGCTTAACGGCGTCTTGACGCCGTCTCTAGTTAGCAAGTCGTTAGACTTGATTACTGTAAGAATTGTTGACTGACTGACTGGCTGGCTGGCTGGCTGACTGGCTGGCTGATCTACAGCCAAAACTACTCTAACGATTTTGATGAAATTTTCACAGCATCTAGATACCGCGATTCTAAGGTCCCTGGCATGATCGGCTACTCCGTCCATAGCCTCTGGGCTCGAAAAATAGAGATAAACGAAAAAACGCCATAGGCGCAATGGTAAAATAACACCAATGACAGCTGGTGTCCTGATGAAAAATGGCTTATGTAATGCATTTCTACACAAGGCTTAGTAATAAATCGATGAGGTTGCCAAGATTATTATACTTAGTACACCCATACTGTTTGTTTAGGCCCTAGGACACTCTGTCAAAGCAAATATTAACTGGTTGATTTAGTTTGTGGTTCTACACAGGCTTAGTATAAATCGGTGAGGCTGCCAACTGGTTGGTTTAGTTTGCAATCTATTACCGCCTCAGCTGAATAACTCTTCCCCCTGCTGAATGACTGTTAGGTACAGGTTATTGGCTACATTAATGCCAACATTAATACAGTGGAAGCTGTATGCTTATAAGGTGGAATGTTTACTCAGCCTTATACTGATACTCTGTAAGGTTAAGACTAACATTATAGTTTGAAATATAAAAATCACTTATTATTATCTGTATTGGGTTAATAATCACTGTGGCATTCAAAATGTTTTATAGGTGATTGACATTTAGTGCAAGCTGAATGACTGTTAGTTACAGAGTACTACAGTACTGCACTCTTATTTTATTTTTAAATCTTTCGTCCAACATTAATACTTTGGAGGTTGTATGCTTATAAGGCGAATGTTTACTCAGCTTCATACTGATACACTGTAAGGCTAACACTAACGTTATAGTTTAACACATAAAAATCACTGCTTATTATCTGTATCAGGTTACATACTGTGGCATTCAAAATGTTTAAATGTTTTATAGGTGATTGATATTTAGTGCAAGCTGAATGACTGTAGGTTACAGAGTACTATTGCACTGTATTTTATTTTTAAATCTTTTGGCCAACATTAATACTGTGGAGGCTGTATGCTTATAAGGCGGAATGTTTACTCAGCCTCATACTGATACTCTGTAAGGCTTACACTAACATTATTGTTTGAAATATAAAAATAACTGCTTATTATCTGTATTGGGTTAATCACTGTGGCATTCAAAATGTTTTGTTAGGTGAATGACATTTAGTGGCTAAGATTATTCTCTGTCAGATTCCCTTCACACCATAGGCAAACATTGTTGAGGCTGAGGGAATTTACTTTAGTTTACTCTACTGAGTCATTCAGCTGAATGGATTTGAGCAATTGCCAAATTACAGAGTGGGATCTCTCTCTGACCATAGATAAATAACACTTCCCTTCTGAACAAAGGTAAACATTGTTGAGGGAACTTACCTTTGATTGACGACTTCCGACTTGCTTAACGGCGTCTTGACGCCGTCTCTAGTTAGGAACCGAGAGGTTCATTACTGTAAGAATTGTTGGCTGATTGATTGACTGGCTGGCTGACTGACTGATCTACAGCCAAAACTACTCTAACGATTTTGATGAAATTTTCACAGTGGCTTGATACCGCGATTCTAAGGTCCCTGGTATGTTCCGCTATTTTGTCCATGAGCCGTGGGCTCGAAAAATAGACATAAACGAAAAAACGCCATAGGCGCAATGGTAAAAAACACCAATAACAGCTGGTGTCGTGATGAAAAATGGCTTATGTAATGCATTTCTACAGAAGGCTTAGTAATAAATCGATGAGGTTGCCAAGATTATTATACTCAGTACACCCATACTGTTTGTATAGGCCACCACTCTCTGTCAAAGCAAACATTAACGGGTTGGTTTAGTTTGAAATCTAATATCGCCTCAGCTGAATTACTCTTCCCAATGCAATCTATGGGAATATCTCACTCTGCTAATGTAAGCTGAATGACTTAAGTACACAGTGTGTTGGCTACATTAATGCCAACATTATTGCAAAATGTTTTATTGTTTGATTACTCTCTGTCAGTCTCCCCTTCAGAACATTGTATAGGAAATTTACTTTAGTTTACTCTACTGTGCCATTCAGCTGAAGGGATTTGAGCGATTGCCAAGTTACAGAGTTGGATCATTATCTGACCATAGGCAAAGGCAAATCTTGTTAAAATATACTTTTTCCATGTTTTTTTTTCTGACCAAAAATTTCAAAAAAAAATTTTTGTAGCCAGTACTGCCAATCGATTCGCCATCAAAAATAACGCAAAAAATTTTTTTTGCAAAATTTTAAATTACTGTAAATTTTTGGCGACTGGGGGGGGTCAATTTTTTTCGATCCGCTATAACTCCGGAACGCTTTGTCCAAATTCGATGGGGTTTTCATTTTTCAACTTAATTCGATGTCCTCTTTCAGCCTATCCATGTTTCGAAACCCCAAACAACGCCGTTCAAAAATAAATTTTTTCTAGTTCTAGAATTTTACAAATTTCAAAAAAGTTGCAGTATTTTATTAACGCCTTTACGGAATTCGATAGCGTTTTCGATTTTTATATTAAACGCAATATCCTGAATCTCACTAGCCTAGTTTCGCGTCACCAATGCCAAGACTTCATACTTTTTGAGGAAAATTTTTCTAGAATAATTTTTATTTAATTACATTTATCGCGATTTCTTATTACTGGATGCACATGAATTGATGGAGTTTTCAATTTCTTAACTAAACACGATATCGCGCATCGCACCAGCGTGGTTTCGAAATTCCAAAACGAGGTCTTCACTAGTTGCAGGTCGATTTTGTTCTAGAATGGAGCAACTAATAATAGATCGAATTTATTAATAATTATTGTATGAAATATGATTGTATTTTTACATAATTATTAGTTCTATACTAATTCTCGTTGTCTCTTTTATTTAAAATAAAAAGTCGGTTCCTTATCGGGCCGCTAGGCCCGTCACTAGTTAGGAACCGAGAGGTTCATTACTGTAAGAATTGTTTACTGATTGATTGACTGGCTGGCTGGCTGACTGACTGACTGATCTACAGCCAAAACTACTCTAACGATTTTGATGAAATTTTCACAGCGGCTGGATACCGTGATTCTAAGGTCCCTTGTATGTTCCGCTATTTCGTCCATGAGCCGTGGGCTCGAAAAATAGACATAAACGAAAAAACGCCATAGGCGCAATGGTAAAATAACACCAATAACAGCTGGTGTCGTGATGAAAAATGGCTTATGTAATGGATTTCTACACAAGGCTTATTATAAATCGATGAGGTTGCCAAGATTATTGTACTTAGTACACCCATACTGTTTGTTTAGGCCCTAGGACACTCTGTCAAAGCAAATATTAACTGGTTGGTTTAGTTAGAAATCTATTATCGCCTCAGCTGAATTACTCTTCCCAATGCATTCTATGAGAATATCTCACTCTGCTAATAATGTAAGCTGAATGACTTAAGTACACAGTGTGTTGGCTACATTAATGCCAACAATATTGCAAAATGTTTTATTGTTGGATTACTCTCTGTCAGTCTCCCCTTCAGAACATTGTATAGGGAATTTACTTTAGTTTACTCTACTGTGCTATTCAGCTGAATGGATTTGAGCGATTGCCAAGTTACAGAGTTGGATCATTCTCTGACCATAGGCAAAAGACATCAAATGTTTTTAAAAAGATACTTTTTCCATGTTTTTTTTTTCTGACCAAAAATTTTTATTAGGAACCGAGAGGTTCATTACTGTAAGAATTGCTCGAGACTGGCTGGCTGGCTGGCTGGCTGGCTGGCTGGCTGACTGACTGATCTACAGCCAAAACTACTCTAACGATTTTGATGAAATTTTCACAGCGGCTGGCTGACCTGATTCTAAGGTCCCTGGCATGATCGGCTACTCCGTCCATAGCCTCTGGGCTCGAAAAATAGAGATAAACGAAAAAACGCCATAGGCGCAATGGTAAAATAACACCAATGACAGCTGGTGTCCTGATGAAAAATGGCTTATGTAATGCATTTCTACACAAGGCTTAGTAATAAATCGATGAGGTTGCCAAGATTATTATACTTAGTACACCCATACTGTTTGTTTAGGCCCTACCAACCACTCTCTGCAAAGCAAACATTAACTCGTTGGTTTAGTTTGAAATCTAGTATTGCCTCAGCTGAATAACTCTTCCCAATGCATTCTAGGGGAGTATAAAAGTTTCTCCCTCTGCTAATGTAAGCTGAATGACTTAAGTACACAGTGTGTTGGCTACATTAATGCCAACAATATTGCAAAATGTTTTATTGTTGGATTACTCTCTGTCAGTCTCCCCTTCAGAACATTGTATAGGGAATTTACTTTAGTTTACTCTACTGTGCTATTCAGCTGAATGGATTTGAGCGATTGCCAAGTTACAGAGTTGGATCATTCTCTGACCATAGGCAAAAGACATCAAATGTTTTTAAAAAGATACTTTTTCCATGTTTTTTTTTTCTGACCAAAAATTTCAAAAAAAAATTTTTCGTAGCCAGTACTGCCAATCGATTCGCCATCAAAAATAACGCAAAAAATTTTTTTTGCAAAATTTTAAATTACTGTAAATTTTTGGCGACTGGGGGGGTCAATTTTTTTCGATCCGCTATAACTCCGGAATGCTTTGTCCAAATTCGATGGGGTTTTTATTTTTCAATTTAATTCGATGTCCTCTTTCAGCCTATCCATGTTTCGAAACCCCAAACAGCGCCGTTCAAAATTTAATTTTTTCTAGATTCTAGAATTTTACAAATTTCAAAAAAGTTGCGGTATTTTATTAACGCCTTTACAGAATTCGATAGCGATCAACTTAATTCGATGTCCTCTTTCAGCCTATCCATGTTTCGAAACCCCAAACAGCGCCGTTCAAAAATTATTTTTTTCTAGTTCTAGAATTTTACAAATTTCAAAAAAGTTGCAGTATTTTCATTAACACCTTTATGGAATTCGATAGCGTTTTCGATTTTTATATTAAACGCAATATCCTGAATCTCACTAGCCTAGTTTCGCGTCACCAATGCCAAGACTTCATACTTTTTGAGGAAAATTTTTCTAGAATAATTTTTATTTAATTACATTTATCGCGATTTCTTATTACTGGTTGCACATGAATTGATGGATTTTTCAATTTATTAACTAAACACGATATCGCGCATCGCACCAGCGTGGTTTCGAAATTCCAAAACGAGGTCTTCACCCGAATGGAGCCGAGTTGAGCCCAATCAAGCCGAGCAAGCCAGACTGAGCCGAGTCAAGCCCAATCGAGTCGAGTCGAGCCCAATAGAGCCGAGTTGAGCCCAATCAATCCTAGTCGAGCCCAATTGAGCGGGACCAAGCCAAATCGAGCCCAATCGTGCCAGACTGGGCCAATTTGAGCCAAATCGAGCCGAGTCAAGCCCAATCAATCCCAATCAATTGAGTCGAATCGAGCCCAATTGAGCCAAGTCGAGCCGGACCGAGCCGAGTCAAACCCAATCGAGCCGATTGAGCCGAATAAAGCTGAGTCGACTCAGACCGAGCCGAGCAGAACCCAATCGAGCCGAGTTGAGCCGTGTCACGCCAAATTGAGCCGGACTGAGTCGAGTCGAGACCAATCAAGCCGAGTCGAGCCCAATCGAGCTGAGTCGAGCCGGACAGAACCGAGTTGAGCATAATCAAGCCGAGTCGAGCCAGACTGAGCCGAGT
Source organism: Nemertoderma westbladi (assembly GCA_032718475.1). Classification (NCBI taxonomy): domain Eukaryota; kingdom Metazoa; phylum Xenacoelomorpha; order Nemertodermatida; family Nemertodermatidae; genus Nemertoderma; species Nemertoderma westbladi. The sequence goes on from JAUCBJ010002346.1 coordinate 18,951, forward strand.
TAAGCCCAATCGAATCGAGTCAAGCTCAATAGAGCCGAGTCGAGCCCAATCAAGCCTAGTCGAGCCCAATTGAGCCAAGTTGAGCCAAATCGAGCCGAGTCAACCCCAATCAATCCCAATCGAGCCGATTCGAGCCCAACCGAGCTGAGTCGAGACGAATCGAGCCGATTGAGCTGAGTCGAGTCGAGCCCAATCAAGCCGAGTCGAGCCCAATCGAGCCAAACCGAGCCGATCAAGCCAAGTCGAACTGAATCGGGCCCAATCATGCCAGACCGAGCCGAGCTCGTTGTCTCTTTTATTTGAAATGAAAAGTCGGTTCCTTATCGGGCCGCTAGGCCCGTCACTAGTTAGCAAGTCGTTAGACTTGATTACTGTAAGAATTGTTGACTGACTGACTGGCTGGCTGGCTGGCTGACTGGCTGGCTGGCTGGCTGGCTGATCTACAGCCAAAACTACTCTAACGATTTTGATGAAATTTTCACAGCATCTAGATACCGCGATTCTAAGGTCCCTGGCATGATCGGCTACTCCGTCCATAGCCTCTGGGCTCGAAAAATAGAGATAAACGAAAAAAACGCCATAGGCGCAATGGTAAAATAACACCCATGACAGCTGGTGTCCTGATGAAAAATGGCTTATGTAATGCATTTCTACACAAGGCTTAGTAATAAATCGATGAGGTTGCCAAGAGTATTATACTTAGTACACCCATACTGTTTGTTTAGGCCCTGCACTCTCTGTCAAAGCAAATATTAACTGGTTGATTTAGTTTGTGGTTCTACACAGGCTTAGTATAAATCGATGAGGCTGCCAACTGGTTGGTTTAGTTTGCAATCTATTACCGCCTCAGCTGAATAACTCTTCCCCCTGCTGAATGACTATTAGGTATACAGTGTATCGGCTACATTATGCCAACATTAATACTGTGGAGGCTGTATGCTTATAAGGCGGAATGTTTACTCAGCCTCATACTGATACTCTTTAAGGCTTACACTAACATTATAGTTTGAAATATAAAAATAACTGCTTATTATCTGTATTGGGTTAATCACGGTGGCATTCAAAATGTTTTGTTAGGTGAATGACATTTAGTGGCTAAGATTATGCTCTGTCAGATTCCCTTCACACCATAGGCAAACATTGTTGAGGCTGAGGGAATTTAATTTAGTTTACTCTACTGAGTCATTCAGCTGAATGGATTTGAGCAATTGCCAAATTACAGAGTGGGATCTCTCTCTGACCATAGATAAATAACACTTCCCTTCTGAACAAAGGTAAACATTGTTGAGGGAACTTACCTTTGATTGACGACTTCCGACTTGCTTAACGGCGTCTTGACGCCGTCTCTAGTTAGGAACCGAGAGGTTCATTACTGTAAGAATTGCTCGTGGCTGACTGGCTGGCTGATCTACAGCCAAAACTACTCTAACGATTTTGATGAAATTTTCACAGCGGCTAGATACCGCGATTCTAAGGTCCCTGGTATGTTCCGCTATTTCGTCCATGAGCCGTGGGCTCGAAAAATAGACATAAACGAAAAAACGCCATAGGCGCAATGATAAAAATACCAGCTGGCACTCATGAAAAATGGATAGAGATGGCCTAGTAATGCTATTCTATAGGAATGGCCACCTAACAAGGAAATGCTTTCTCTGCCAAGTATTCTCCTCACTCTACAACTCAGACAGTAAGCAAACAAAAGCCGTGGGATTCTAATGTATTACATCATAAGCTGATTGCTCTCCCAATAGCCCTCACACACTCACTGAATCGAATGAAATCGTATATCTATTAGCTTAATGCGAATAGCTGGTAGCTGAATGCCATTTTAGTTATTGTGTACTGTTGATTGCAGAGTTGACTGCTATGTTGTATGTATTTAATTAAAATAATTTTCGTAGAGGGAAGTTAATTTGGGATTACTTTCTATCAGATGTAAGCAAAGCTGTTCAATGGGGTGGGTCATGGGACCCAAATATAGTACATTATGCATGGCAAACATTAATAAAATCATTCAGTCAACCTGGAGGGTATTTGCTTAGTTAACTCTACTGTGCGAAAAACGAATTTTTAATGTTACCCATACTTCAGGTGAATGAATTTTTAGATATTTGTACTGGAGGCAAGGATTTCTGATATAATTAAATATATATTTCGATATTATGTAGTTGCGCCCTTCTAGCAGCACGTGAGATAATCAAGTAATAGACATAATATTTGACTTTGTCCCTTCGAGCAGCACGTGAGTTTTGCTTTGACCCTTCGATATATGTATTTGCGCCCTTCGAGCAGCACGTGAATTACATCAAATAATAGACACATTGTTTGACTTTGTCCCTTCGAGCAGCACGTGAGTTTTGCTTTGACACTTCGATATATGTATTTGCGCCCTTCGAGCAGCACGTGAGATAATCAAGTAATAGACATAATGTTTGACTTTGTCCCTTCGAGCAGCACGTGAGTTTTGCTTTGACCCTTCGATATATGTATTTGCGCCCTTCGAGCAGCACGTGAATTACATCAAATAATAGACACATTGTTTGACTTTGTCCCTTCGAGCAGCACGTGAGTTTTGCTTTGACACTTCGATATATGTATTTGCGCCCTTCGAGCAGCACGTGAGTTTTGCTTTGACACTTCGATATATGTATTTGCGCCCTTCGAGCAGCACGGGGAGTCGACTCAGACCGAGCCGAGCCGAGCCGAGCCGAGCCGAGCCGAGCCGAGCCGAGCCGAGCCGAACCGAGCCGAGCCGAGCCGAACCTAGCCGAGCCGAGCCAAACCGAACCGAGCCGAACCGAGCCGTGCCGAGCCGAGCCGAGCCGAGCCAAGCCGAGCCGAGCCGAACCGTGCCGAGCCGAGCCGAGCCGAACCGAGCCGAGCCGAGCCGAGCCGAGCCGAGCCGAGCCGAGCCGAGCCGAGCCGAGCCGAGCCGAACCGCGCCGCGCCGAGCCGAGCCGAGCCGAGCCGAGCCGAGCCGAGCCGAGCCGTGCCGAACCGAGCCGAGCCGAGCCGAGCCGAACCGAGCCGAGCCGAGCCGAGCGGAGCCGAACCGAGCCGAGCCGAGCCGAGCCAAGCCGAGCCGAGCCGAGCCGAACCGAGCCGAGCCGTGCCGAGCCGAGCCGAGCCGAGCCGAGCCGAGCCGAGCCGAGCCGAGCCGAGCCGAGCCGAGCCGAGCCGTGCCGAGCCGAACCGAGCCGAGCCGAGCCGAGCCGAGCCGAGCCGAATCGTGCAAGACCGAGCCGAGCTCGTTGTCTCTTTTATTTGAAATAAAAAGTCGGTTCCTTATCGGGCCGCTAGGCCCGTCACTAGTTAGGAACCGAGAGGTTCATTACTGTAAGAATTGTTTGCTGATTGATTGATTGACTGGCTAATCTACAGCCAAAACTACTCTAACGATTTTGATGAAATTTTCACAGCGGCTAGATACCGCGATTCTAAGGTCCCTGGTATGTTCCGCTATTTCGTCCATGAGCCGTGGGCTCGAAAAATAGACATAAACGAAAAAACGCCATAGGCGCAATGGTAAAATAACACAAATAACAGCTGGTGTCTTGATGAAAAATGGCTTATGTAATGGATTTCTACACAAGGCTTAGTATAAATCGATGAGGTTGCCAAGATTATTGTACTTAGTACACCCATACTGTTTGTTTAGGCCCTAGGACACTCTGTCAAAGCAAATATTAACTGGTTGGTTTAGTTTGAAATCTATTATCGCCTCAGCTGAATTACTCTTCCCAATGCAATCTATGGGAATATCTCACTCTGCTAATGTAAGCTGAATGACTTAAGTACACAGTGTGTTGGCTACATTAATGCCAACATTATTGCAAAATGTTTTATTGTCAGTCTCCCCTTCAGAACATTGTATAGGGAATTTACTTTAGTTTACTCTACTGTGCCATTCAGCTGAATGGATTTGAGCGATTGCCAAGTTACAGAGTTGGATCATTCTCTGACCATAGGCAAAGACATCAAATCTTTTTAAAAATATACTTTTTCCATGTTTTTTTTTCTGACCAATAATTTCAAAAAAAAATTTTTCGTAGGCAGTACTGCCAATCGATTCGCCATCAAAAATAACGCAAAAAATTTTTTTTGCAAAATTTTAAATTACTGTAAATTTTTGGCGACTGGGGGGGGGTCAATTTTTTTCGATCCGCTATAACTCCGGAACGCTTTGTCCAAATTCGATGGGGTTTTCATTTTTCAACTTAATTCGATGTCCTCTTTCAGCCTATCCATGTTTCGAAACCCCAAACAGCGCCGTTCAAAAATTATTTTTTCCAGTTATAGAATTTTACAAATTTCAAAAAAGTTGCAGTATTTTATTAACGCCTTTACGGAATTCGATAGCGTTTTCGATTTTTATATTAAACGCAATATCCTGAATCTCACTAGCCTAGTTTCGCGTCACCAACGCCAAGACTTCATACTTTTTGAGGAAAATTTTTCTAGAATAATTTTTATTTAATTACATTTATCGCGATTTCTTATTTACTTGCACATGAATTTACATGCACATTTACTTGCACTTATTAGCACATGAATTGATGGAGTTTTCAATTTATTAACTAAACACGATATCGCGCATCGCACCAGCGTGGTTTCGAAATTCCAAAACGAGGTCTTCACTAGTTGCAGGTCGATTTTGTTCTAGAATTGAGCAACTAATAATGGATCGAATTTATTAATAATTATTGTATGAAATATGATTGTATTTTTAGATAATTATTAGTTCTATACTAATTCTCGTTGTCTCTTTTATTTAAAATAAAAAGTCGGTTCCTTATCGGGCCGCTAGGCCCGTCACTAGTTAGGAACCGAGAGGTTCATTACTGTAAGAATTGTTGGCTGATTGATTGACTGGCTGGCTGGCTAATCTATAGCCAAAACTACTCTAACGATTTTGATGAAATTTTCACAGCGGCTGGATACCACGATTCGAAGGTCCCTGGTATGTTCCGCTATTTCGTCCATGAGCCTTGGGCTCGAAAAATAGACATAAACGAAAAAACGCCATAGGCGCAATGATAAAAACACCAGCTGGCACTCATGAAAAATGGATAGAGAAAGCCTAGTAATGCTATTCTATAGGAATGGCCACCTAACAAGGAAATGCTTTCTCTGCCAAGTATTATCCTCACTCTACAACTCAGACAGTAAGCAAACAAAAGCCGTGGGATTCTAATGTATTACATCATAAGCTGATTGCTCTCCCAATAGCCCTCACACACTCACTGAATCGAATGAAATCGTATATCTATTAGCTTAATGCGAATAGCTGGTAAGCTGAATGCCATTTTAGTTATTGTGTACTGTTGATTGCAGAGTAGACTGCTATGTTGTATGTATTTAATTAAAATAATTTTCGTAGAGGGAAGTTAATTTGGGATTACTTTCTATCAGATGTAAGCAAAGCTGTTCAATGGGGTGGGTCATGGGACCCAAATATAGTACATTATGCATGGCAAACATTAATAAAATCATTCAGTCAACCTGGACCGAGGGTATTTGCTTAGTTAACTCTACTGTGCGAAAAACGAATTTATAATGTTACCCATACTTCAGGTGAATGAATTTTTAGATATTTGTACTGAAGGCAAGGATTTCTGATATAATTAAAATACAAGACAGGGGCTTGTTTCGATATATGTAGTTGCGCCCTTCTAGCAGCACGTGAGATAATCAAATAATAGACACAATGTTTGACTTTGTCCCTTCGAGCAGCACGTGAGTTTTGCTTTGACCCTTCGATATATGTATTTGCGCCCTTCGAGCAGCACGTGAATTACATCAAATAATAGACACATTGTTTGACTTTGTCCCTTCGAGCAGCACGTGAGTTTTGCTGTGACCCTTCGATATATGATGTTGCGCCCTTCGAGCAGCACGTGAGTTACAACAAATAATAGACACACTGTTTGACTTTATCCCTTCGAGCAGCACATGAGTTTGACCCTTCCAGCAGCGTGTGTCAATCGAGCCGAATCATACCGATCGAGCCGAATAGAACCAATCGAAGCGATCAGGCCGAGTCAAGCCCAATCGAGCCGAGTCAAGCCGAACAGAGCTGAGTTGAGCCCAATCAAGCCGAGCGAGCCAGACTGAGCCGAGTCAAGCCCAATCGAGTCGAGTCGAGCCCAATAGAGCCGATTCGAGCCCAATCAATCCTAGTCGAGCCCAATTGAGCCGGACAGAGCCAAGTCGACCCCAATCGAGCCATACTGTACCAAGTTGAGTCCAATCGAGCCGAGTCAAGCCCAATCAATCCCAATCGAGTCAGGACGAGCGGATTGAGCCGAATCGAGCCCAATTGAGCCAAGTCGAGTCGAGTCGAACCCAATCGAGCCGATTGGGCCGAATCGAGCTGAGTCGACTCAGACCGAGCCGAGCCGAACCCAATCGAGCCGAGTCGAGCCGTGTCACTCCAAATTGAGCCGGACTGAGTCGAGTCGAGACCAATCAAGCCGAGTCGAGCCCAATCGAGCCGAGTCGAGCCCAATCGAGCCGAGTCGAGCCCAATCGAGCCGAGTCGAGCCAGACGGAGCCGAGTTGAGCTTAATCAAGCCGAGTCGAGCCAGACTGAGCCGAGTTAAGCCCAATCGATTCGAGTCGAGCCCAATAGAGCCGAATCGAGCCCAATCAAGCCTAGTCGAGCCCAATTGAGCCGGACCAAGCCCAGTCGAGTCGGACTGAGCCAAGTTGAGCCAAATCGAGCTGAGTCAAGCCCAATCAATCCCAATCGAGCCGTTTCGAGCCCAATCGACCCGAGTCGAGACCAATCGAGCCGAGTCGAGCCCAATTGAGCCAAGTCGAGCCAGACTGAGCTGAGTCGAACCCAATCAATCCGACTGAGCCGAATCGAGCTGAGTCGAGTCGAGCCCAATCAAGCCAAGTCGAGCCCAATCAAGCCAAACCGAGCCGATCAAGCCAAGTCGAACTGAATCAAGCCCAATCATGCCAGACCGAGCCGAGCTCGTTGTCTCTTTTATTTGAAATAAAAAGTCGGTTCCTTATCGGGCCGCTAGGCCCGTCACTAGTTAGGAACCGAGAGGTTCATTACTGTAAGAATTGCTCGTGGCTGGCTGGCTGGCTAATCTATAGCCAAAACTACTCTAACGATTTTGATGAAATTTTCACAGCGGCTAGATACCGCGATTCTAAGGTCCCTGGTATGTTCCGCTATTTCGTCCATGAGCCGTGGGCTCGAAAAATAGACATAAACGAAAAAACGCCATAGGCGCAATGATAAAAACACCAGCTGGCACTCATGAAAAATGGATAGAGATGGCCTAGTAATGCTATTCTATAGGAATGGCCACCTAACAAGGAAATGCTTTCTGTGCCAAGTATTATCCTCACTCTACAACTCAGACAGTAAGCAAACAAAAGCCGTGGGATTCTAATGTATTACATCATAAGCTGATTGCTCTCCCAATAGCCCTCACACACTCACTGAATCGAATGAAATCCTATATCTATTAGCTTAATGCGAATAGCTGGTAAGCTGAATGCCATTTTAGTTATTGTGTACTGTTGATTGCAGAGTTGACTGCTATGTTGTATGTATTTAATTAAAATAATTTTCGTAGAGGGAAGTTAATTTGGGATTACTTTCTATCAGATGTAAGCAAAGCTGTTCAATGGGGTGGGTCATGGGACCCAAATACAGTACATTATGCATGGCAAACATTAATAAAATCATTCAGTCAACCTGGAGGGTATTTGCTTCGTTAACTCTACTGTGCGAAAAACGAATTCATAATGTTACCCATACTTCAGGTGAATGAATTTTTAGATATTTGTACTGAAGGCAAGGATTTCTGATATAATTAAAATACAAGATAGGGGCTTGTTTCGATATATGTAGTTGCGCCCTTCTAGCAGCACGTGAGATAATCAAATAATAGACACAATGCTTGACTTTGTCCCTTCGAGCAGCACGTGAGTTTTGCTTTGACCCTTCGATATATGTATTTGCACCCTTCGAGCAGCACGTGAATTACATCAAATAATATACACATTGTTTGACTTTGTCCCTTCGAGCAGCACGTGAGTTTTGCTTTGACCCTTCGATATATGTATTTGCGCCCTTCGAGCAGCACGGGGAGTCTACTCAGACCGAGCCGAGCCGAGCCAAGCCAAGCCAAGCCGAGCCGAGCCAAGCCGAGCCGAGCCAAGCCGAGCCGAGCCGAGCCGAGCCGAGCCGAGCCGAGCCGAGCCGAGCCGAGCCGAGCCGAGCCGAGCCGAGCCGAGCCGAGCCGAGCCGATCCGAGCCGAGCCGAGCCGAACCGAGCCGAACCGAGCCGAGCCGAACCGAACCGAACCGAGCCGAGCCGAGCCGAGCCAAGCCGAGCCGAGCCGAACCGAGCCAAGCCGAACCGAGCCGAGCCGAGCCGAACCGAGCCGAGCCGAACCGAGCCGAGCCGAGCCGATCAAGCCAAGTCGAACTTAATCGTGCCCAATCGTGCAAGACCGAGCCGAGCTCGTTGTCTCTTTTATTTGAAATAAAAAGTCGGTTCCTTATCGGGCCGCTAGGCCCGTCACTAGTTATCCAATCAATTTTTACCAATCAACGATCGAGAAGTTTACTGTTGATTTTACATTATTTATTGTAAATCATTAAATAGGCCTACATTGGTAATAATTAATAAATTAGCATTCATTTTTTTCTCCTCGATCATCTTTATTTAATCTTGTTTAATAAAATAAAATTTGCTTAATACAATTATAAGCAACAACTTCAATCGAAATATCGAAAAATAGTTAAGAGACAAAACAGAAAGACGAAAAAGAAGAGAAAGCTGCCTTTACACGGGTCAAAGATCGACACAAAATGACCTAAAATAAAAATAATATAATTAATGTTTGAGTACTGCGGTTAAATACTACGTTGTCTAATTATACAAATAATATTTGTACAGTTAACCTACAGCAGCGCCTATTAATATGACATAAAAAAACCAGATTTCCTATGGTAGGCCTACATCCTAGGTTATTATTAGCTAATTGATGCTTTATGAGCGCAGGTAGGCTAAACATAATGATAAAAAGTAAATTAAAATTAAAATGTTTAGTAGGATCTTTTGCTCAAGAAGCTAGTTTAATCCAATTTTTGGTGTGAATATTTGATTAACGTTCTGGAATATCTTCTTCACTCTCAAAGTATAGCTCGTATATAGTAGCTACTGTAGTATTATTTCATTACACAATGGTGCAGAATTTATTTCAAATATGCGATAACCTTGTTAAGTTAAACTTGTTATTCAAAAGTGAATATTTTAAAGAAAAATACATCTTTTACAAAAGAAAGTCATCCTTCAGTCGGACTATCAGTCGGACTATCGGTATCCGTCTTCCCATCCTATCATACTTCCATTCCATCCTGGACTTTTCGTCTCAAACTTTCCATATTTATTACTTGCTGTATACTTACTTGGCATATAAAATAACAACTCGAACCACCTTGTCTCTGATTGGAATAAGAAGTTGACTGGCGTCTGTAAGACCGGAGTTAAACATGTAGTTGGTAATCTAGAATGAAGAAAAAAAACTATAATAATAATAACTATAAAAAAATTTAGGGTTTTTAAATACTCTCGGGTTTTATGCTAGATTGACTCGACTTTAATTAATTAGCTGGGATGCAAACACAAGCATATAGGCCTATACTTAGCTATAAACAGGTATATTAGAACACATTGTCTCGTTCCTTTGTTTGCAGCCAAGGGTAATCGATAATTGGTTTCTAGAATTGACGTAATTCTGTAGTAAACTTAACCAACGTTATTATCATAACTTAATTAATTATAGTAGTAGGCCCTACTTAATTATCTCCTATCTTTCTATTCGATATGTACCTTCACGTACCTCCTCAGAAAATTAAAGCTAATTGCCACAAAAACAACCAATCTACGCATTGTATCTGGTGAGTCTGAAATGGTTTGTTTACTTGTTGTTCACCCATCCCCATATTAGACAATTTTGACAGTCAACTTTGTAGAATTTATTGATAAAAATGTGCCGGTATATTAGACCCATACAAATTAAAGAAATGGTAGAGGTATATATGGTTATTTATGTGTTGGCTCCAGCTTATGTTTTTGCCTGCCCTTAGTAGTCTTGTAGTTTAAAAAAGAAATAATGGAAATCGTGTTTTTTATAAACTTTAGAAGGAATCCTTTACTATACTATCAATTCTAAGTTTCTCCAGTGATAATTGATTCACTTCTGGAAGACCTGAAATTGTTGAATAATATTGCTGTAGGGGGCAATAATATTGGTGTAGGGGGCAATAATATTGGTGTAGGGGGCAATAATATTGGTGTAGGGGGCAATAATATTGGTGTAAGGGGCAATAATATTGGTGTAGGGGCAATAATATTGGTGTAGGGGGCAATAATATTGGTGTAGGGGGCAATAATATTGGTGTAGGGGGCAATAATATTGGTGTAAGGGGCAATAATATTGGTGTAGGGGGCAATAATATTGGTTTAAGGGGCAATAATATTGGTGTAAGGGGCAATAATATTGGTGTAAGGGGCAATAATATTGGTGTAAGGGGCAATAATATTGGTGTAAGGGGCAATAATATTGGTGTAAGGGGCAATAATATTGGTGTAAGGGGCAATATACAGAAATGTGCTAAAAAATTTAATCTGTATTATATTACGCAGATCAAAGTTTATGGAATACGTATTTAATATAAAGTGTTTATTAGTCAAAGTTCACGTGTTTGAAAATGTAGGAGGGTCAAGCGAACTACTGTCATCATGGAGTCAAACAGCAATAGGTACAAGTCCCAAGGGCCTCATATGAAAACAGACAATGGAATTACACATCAAAAGCATTATAATCATCAAACAAATACGAGTAACCAAAATAAAGAGAACAATTGGAAAGAGGATAATAAATTGGACGAAAGCGACGGTGAATCATTGTATGATATCAAAACGTATGAAGTAGACTTCAATGATAAACCAAATGACACTAACCAAAATAGTGAAGTTGATTATTTAAAGGACGACAACAACGAAGGGGATAAAAAGGTGGGGAAAGCATGGTGGTCCTCAAAACACGGTAAAAAAAAAGCAGGTATTGCGCAGAAAGGCTCTGAAAAACGGCGCGGAATATCGAAAATTAAAAATGCATCGAAATATGAAACTGATCAAACAGAAGAGTCTTATGAAGGCTCTGGGGAATATCAGCAAAATGTATACACTTCAGATAAAAAAAGTTATCCCAACTCTGCTGTTTATAATAAAGAGCCTGAAGGAATAACCGAAATGAGTGATGAAGATAACTATGGCCTTCACAAACACCAGCATGAACACACCCATGATGCTTCTGCTAATGATGTTGATGTTGATGTTGATGTTGATAATGATTATGATGTTAATGTCGATGTTGATGATATATATGACGAAGAAGATCCCACCAGAGTTGCAGTGATTACACGGGAACCGAATGGGGGCAGCAGGGGTAGGAATGCAGTGGGTAGGTGTCTTAACTATTTCGGCAACTCTCTCTCTGGTGAGCCGGCCTCGGAAGAGAAAGCGAATGCGCCGATGTTTACGCACGCTTCAGTAAATGACTCAAAGTACAACCCCAAACACCATGCGTTTCACCCAACGACGGTCTACGATGCCGACCAAGAGACAGTAATCTGCCCAGATAATTCGGCCCAGGATCCAACTACCCTCGTCGTGGTGTCCAGGGATCCAAACAAATCTGGCGTGGCGACAGTGCAACCACAACGACCTTTTCTAGAACTTCGCGACAAGTACGTAGTGATCGAGAAACAAAAAAAGCCAAAAGTACGTAGGCCAACGCCACCACCAGAAACACGGGACATTTCGACTAGCTATGACCCAGTACAGGTAGCGGTACCGGTGGACAGGAGGGATATAGCGACGGAATACACTGCCAGACCTCCGCCAAAAGTGTTCATGGAACGGGGCACATCTTACCCGAGTCCCTCACCCCCAGTTGATGTAAAGAACCGCGGCACCAGTCCACAACCAGTTACCTATAACTATAACCGAGGAATTGGAGACGTTCTAGATTTATTTAAAGATGATTGCAAGGTACAAGGCAAATATCCATTAGATAATCTAAATATGTATAACTACTGCGGGACATGCAAAAATCCACATTGTTATCGCAGTCAATGTTATTACCATCATCGGCCTTGTAGCGCAGTGCCGCACAACAGACACCATAGCCATCCTACTCACCACTGCTGGCACTCATCGGGGCACTCATCGCGGCCCTGCACCCGTATAAACTCCCCTAGTTGTTACGAAGTAAAGGATCGAGCAACAGAATATAAACCCGATATTCCACCGATACCTCGGATGCGAGATGCATCCGTTGGGTATGAATATAACCCATCCTGGAAGAGAAACCACTCCCACAGTCCGAAGAAGAATAAACCCTCGCAAAATTACCTTCAGTCACCACGCAACTCATCTCCAGACGAGATTAGTTACCCAATGTGCAATACTCCAGAACATCAAAACGTTACCGAGACCAAGACCAATCAGCCAACTAGAATCAGCCAGCCTACCATTCCACAGTATTCAGATTACTACAATCCTGGGAGTCAGAGCAATGGTATAGATTTGAAAGCAGTTGACTCTGGGGGAGAGAAGAAGCGCGCATCATATGGTTCGCAAAGGTCGTCGCTTGGTTGTGCAGTGCATGGGCTAAACAGCTCGGTCGATACGAAAGCGTATAAACGTTGTGTGGAGTGCCAAAAGGAAACCAATATAGTGATTAACGGTAAATGCCCAGTATGTGATCAAATCAGTGATCCGAGCCGGCCTCCCTGTGGACGCTTATCTGGTTAGTAGACCTCCACCCATACATCAATATCAAAGAAAAACAGTACCTAGTGTGTTATAGTTACGTTTTATGTATTTCATGAAATGATATATTGGCTGAATACCACACTAAGTGGGTTACCATCGCAACCGAAAAAACGATTTAGTAAAACAGCCTTTCGACTTTAATTATTTTTTAAGTATAAAATAATATATGTAGGGCTTATCGTCCAAATATGTAACAATGTCGGAATTTCGTTTAGAAACAGCTGAGATATACTGATATAGGCTTTCAAAGATTGTTAATCAATGTTCTGGTTTTTTTTTATGTTTTTGTATTTTGTTTATCAGTTTACGTATGTGTAGCTACTCAATAGGCATACAGGTGTTGCCGACCTACTTTGAATTAAATAATACCTTCATATAATGTTGTGGTTTTGTGTTTTTTGGCTTATTGTTATTAATTTTTACATTTTTTAATTAATTAATAAAAAATTCCGCAAATCGCACTACTACTATTAAATAGAATAAATTGTCTCCGGCGAACGATAATTCTTGTAATATTCGATCCCAGCTGGTTCTCAACGAAATTCTGACATTTTTTCATATTTGGAAACATTGCATACCAAACATCCAAATGATATTAAGAAGTCGCGAATGATTTCATGAATGGCCACGATGGTGCCGCAATCAAAATACAGTCAATAGACCGTTCATTTAATAATAAAGACTCAATGAGCGACTAACGCCTTTTTTGGCAATTCTGGCAATTTGGGTCATTAAAGCAAACTTGAGTTTTTTTTAAAAGGCCTCAAAAATAGTATTGCAATATTTGTTTGCTGGATGGTATGATTAGTTTATGTATAATTTGGACGATTCTTTTTATTATTATTATTATTTAAAAATACAAATTTTAACTCACGTTAATTATAATTATATTTTTTGTTCAAAAACTCAGGCGAATTTCCAGACAAGGATGACATTAGTTCACTAATCGAGATGTTACAACAACACCGGAACAGAATGTACCAGGGAAATTTGACAGCTGAAGACGGTTACAGCATGGAAAGAATGACCTTACTGCTCAATGCTATTAAACAGCATCTCAATACGCAAGAATTGAGTAGCACGATAGCGTTAGACCCAACTTCAGCGGCCACCAACATAAATAAGCAACAAGTCTACAACTCACAAATAACAGGTTATAACAATAACAATACACAGTATGACCCACAAACAACAAGTTATAACAACGCATCGAATGGCTCACAAACAACATTGAATCAGAGGAATAATCCAACGGAAAACTACTATACATCCGAACCGACTCCCAAACAAGATATCGAGACGCGCGAGAAGTCGGTTCACTGGGTGTCCGAACCTCCTTCCGGTACAAAGAAAAGTAAAAGTAAGTCACCAAAAGGTAATAAATACGGTAAATCTGGGAAAATAGAAGTGGAGCAATTACAGCTCAATGACCAGCCACAACAGGATGTAAAGCCAAAAAAAGAGAAAAAACATAAAACGGATAAAAAATTGAAAAAATAAAAAAGAATGAAGGTAGATTAGATTAGATTAGATAGAAACAATAGAAAAATCAACTGTAAAATCATTGTCGATAAATGTAAAGGTTAAGTATATGATGTAGAGGATCACTTCTTATATTTAATAATTTATAAAAATTATGTTAAATAATATAGACACTTACTTATTCGCAGATAACATTTTTAAAAATTTACGTCGTCGTACGCAACATCCTAAATCACAGCAGAAATACGATAGAGCCCACATCACAGCAGCAATACGGCAGGCCTACATCACATCAGCAATACGGCAGGTACATCACAGCAGCAATACGGCAGGTCTACATCACAGCAGCAATACGACAGGCCTACATCACATCAGCAATACGGCAGGTTTACATCACAGCAGCAATACGGCAGGCCTACATCACAGCAGCAATACGGCAGGCCTACATTACAGCAGCAATACGGCAGGTCTACATCACAGCAGCAATACGGATGACCTACATCACAGCAGCAATACGGCAGGCCTACATCACAGCAGCAATATGGCAGGCCTACATCACAGCAGCAATACGGCAGGTCTACATCACAGCAGCAATACGGAAGACCTACATCACAGCAGCAATACGATAGAGCCCACAACACAGCTGCAATACGGCAGGCCTACATCACAGCAGCAATACGGCAGGCCTACATCACAGCAGCAATACGGCAGGCCTACATCACGGCAGAAATACGGCAGGCCCAAATCACAGCAGCAATACGGAAGACCTACATCACAGCAGCAATCCGGAAGACCTACACCACGGCAGAATATGTGAGGCGTACATCGCAGCAGCAATACGGTAGGCCTACATCACATCAGCAATACGGTACGCCTATATCACAGCAATAATACGGCAGGACTACATCACAGCAGAATATGGGAGGCGTACATCGCAGCAGCAATACGGTAAGCCTACATCACATCAGCGATACGGTACGCCTATATCACAGCAATAATACGGCAGGCCTACATCACGGCAGAAATACGGCAGACCTACATCACAGCAGCAATACGGTTGGCCTATATCGCACCATCAATACGGCAGGCGTACATCGCAGCAGCAATACGATAGAGCCCACAACACAGCAGTAATACGGCAGGTCTATATCACAGCAGTAATATGGCATGCCTACATCACAGCAGAATATGGGAGGCGTATATCGCAGCAGCAATACGGTAGGCCTACATCACATCAGGAATACGGTACGCCTATGTCACAGCAATAATACGGCAGGCCTACATCACGGCAGAAATACGGCAGGCCTACATCACAGCAGCAATACGGTAGGCGTACATCGCACCATCAATACATCAGGCGTACATCGCAGCAGCAATACGGTAGGCCTACATCACATCAGCAATACGGTACGCCTATATCACAGCAATAATACGGCAGGCCTATAACACGGCATAAATACGGCAGGCCTACATCACAGCAGCAGTACGGTAGGCCTACATCGCACCATCAATACGGCAGGCGTACATCGCAGCAGCTAGTACTAGGATCGGCATGCTGCATTGCAGGTACATTTTTAAAAATGCTGTGCCGGCTTGTCAACAAAATTGCGCCGCCACCACTCCCTATCACTAATGACATTTGCAAGATCATCCGCATCTTCAAGGCCAGTGTCGTTTAAGATGCGTCTCAAGAAAGTCATGGGCTGTCCATCATGCTTATTCACTCCATGAGGCTGCCAAAGTACAAGATTATGCACTGGCTGGTCCTCACGGCGAAAGCAATGTCCTGCAAAGCGGAGGCGATTTTGTTCTAGTGTCAAGCTTGGGGGAACCAATGAGACACCTCCAATGTTATATAGTGTCTGGTTGGAGATGTGTGCATTGTACTTGACACAATGAACCCGGCGTAGCATTCTGGGGAATGTGCCATCCAGAGATTTGGTGTCCTCAACAGTTAGAGCCCAGCATGGACTCCCAAAGAGGAGTACTGGAACTACTGCTGCACTAATTAATCGGACCTTAAGTTTCCGATTAATTCTCGGTGACTTCCAAATCCTGGAAAGCCTATTCAAGGTTGCCCATGCCTTTCCCTTACGAATTCGAAGGTCCGCCCCTGGCTTCCGGATCCATGATCCCAGGTAACAGAAGTCGTCCACATGCTCAAGCATACCATCCTTTGAGCTTATGCTCATCCGATCAGAGACTTGCTGAGGACTTTCAAAGTTAACTGTCAAAATTTTGGTCTTTCTGGAGTTAATAAAAAGACCAACACTAGAAGCAGCATTTTCTAATGAGCTGAGGAGCCGTTGGGCTCCCTCTAGTGATTCTGAGAGTACTCCTAAGTCATCAACAAAGTCTAGATCAGTTATGTGCTTGGCAGGATTTCCTCGACTTCTAGAGCCAGTAGGTGGAGTTATCATCACCCCATCATCATTATGATGATCTAAGGACATGCGTAGAACATAGTCAACCACAATTATGAACAAGAATGGTGCAAGTGTGTCTCCCTGGAGGACGCCCCATAACACTTCAAATGGTTCTGTGTCACCGTCAACAGTAGACAGAAATGTTGCAGCAGCAATACGGTAGACCTACATCGCACAGCAATACGGTAGACTTACATCATAGCAGAAAAACGGGAAATCTACAACACAGCAGCATACGGTAGGCCTACATCACATGCTGGCCATGCAAGGATTCCAAACATGTAACACAATCTCAATTTCGTCGTAAAATAGCTGAGATATTGGTGTTCAAAGAACCATGGTATTGCATCTTGGCGAGGTTATTAGATTCTATTTAATAAACACTCCATTCTGGAACATTTTTCTTATCCCCTCATTAATTATGATCTATATAAATTTGGAATTTTTTTGTACCAGAATAACGACACTATAATCCAAGACATGTTGTATGTAGCAGATTCTAGTTTTATTCGTCACTTTCATTTGAGTTCTAGAATATATCATATATTTTACATTGAAAGGTATATTAAGCAATTGAGAATTAGTTGCTTGCCCCATCCACAGATACGTCATGTGAACAAATCTTAAAGGCCCGTTTCCGCGTTGCTTTTTTATGTTCGGTTTTCTAAGCTTTATTTTTAGTTTTTTATTCAAGCTTTTTTTGAGCTCTTTTTTCAAACTTATTTTTTAGCTTTTTATCAAGCTTATTTTGCCTTTTCTATATAAATGAATGTTCTAGAATTAAAGAATTTAAATTATGTTATTTTTTGTTGATTTGAAGTGACATGGTTTACTAGCCTACCTATACAGTAATTTTGATATGCAAATTTAATTTCTTGTCATACCACACTAATTTATACGTATAATCATAATTATTTAAAAATTCAACCCAGCTCTTTTATAGGATGTTTTTCGCGGGTGTTTATGAGTTTTTTTAAACCTTTTAGTTAGCTTTTTTTGGAGCTTTATTCTTTAAGTTTAAACATTCTAAAATTCTCAGATTCAACTTGAAGCAATTAATTTCTAGAAATTTTACTAACTGAAACCTCGCAACATCAAAATAATAATTTTTTATGTTCTTATTATCGAATTCCCTCGACCAGACAACAGCTTCCAGTATAAAGATACATTTTGGCTCTTCAGTAGAACGTTAGTATTACTCTTTAACGTGCTTTTAGTATCACATTATATTTCTTAACCTGACAGACCATTTTATTCTGAGCAAATGGGCGCATACTGTATCATTTGTAACGTGCAAATGTAAACCTGACAATTTAAATTTAGATTCGCCAGACCTTTTTAAATATCGCCGCCGGCCGGTGCGGTGGCGTAAAGTCCGGATAATGAAATAAATAAATAAAATAGTGGCAAATGTAATAAATGACAGATAATAATTAGATTGAGTGATTTAGATTGATAACAAAAATTAAGATTTAATAGTTTTGTTATGCCATAGCTGTACTATTGTCACACACATGTCTCGCAACTTGATTCAATGGCGCAAAATGACAAAAACACAAAACAAATTTTGTAAAAGCTTTTGTGGGATAACTGATTCGTTTGCCTTGTTGGCCAGTTCCCCCCCAGTCGCTAAGAATACTCTCAAAGTGATCTATAACTAAAAATAGTGCAAGTTACCAGCTTATTGGCTGATTTGCTATACGCAGGCATCTGGGCTCTGTTTAATCGGCCAACAAGCCTAGGGAGGTTGCGTCATAGCCTTGTGTTGTATCTCCCAATAGAATTTGAGTTAGCCTTGATTTTGACCTATCACAGAGTACTGAACTGAAAATTTCCTATCTCACTGCTCTTTCTCTGTGTTGAACGGGAGCTTCGTGGAATAAGGGAGTTGGTATCCTCGTATAGAGCAGTAGTCACGAGTTTTTCAAAGCCACGAAAGAACGGCTTTTAGTGTTTTGTGCTTTCTGCTTTTTAGCTCAACACTAGTAGGTTTAATTACAAGGACATATATCCTTTAACCTGGCGACAGCAACTGCTGCCACACGGCTTTTAATAACTGCTGAAACTGCTAAAATTACCTGCTCAATCAATATTGTATACTGCTATTTGTTGTCGGTTATTCATTATATTTGTTGATGAATTATTATATTGGAATAACGAGAAATAACCCCGACACCCAATATTCTTGATATACCGAAGGTAAGAGAGAAAGGTTACAGATAAACGATTGTGACTTATGTTAAAGTGGTTTGAAGTGAATCTAATGTTATTTGATAGACCCTACATGAGTCAGTCTGTGTTCCTTTTATATGTGACTAAAATCAGTGAAGATCGGCAGATTAGTGTGCAGTATTGTGCAGCATTGTGTATGAGTGAGTCTGTTAAAGAAGCATTCCTAAAGAATGCGCCATATATGTGAATTATAATTAAGCCATATCGTTGTGAGTAGTTTAAGTCATAACTCTGTTTATGTAGATAAAGCGCCACGTCCTAAAGGAACTGTTAATATTACCGAAGGTGAATAATATTGTCAGAGATTATATAATACTGTCAGTCGAATAATACATTAGGCTTACATAGCAATAAAATTAAACCGTCGAACCCAATCTCCCGGGAATATCCAGCGGGTGAATGGTCGCGCACGGATTGGTTTCGACTAGTGTAGTAAATCAAATACTTGTCATAGGCTAAAAAGCGATTTAATATCTAGAAGACATCTTAATTTGGCGGGTTAAACTGCCAAAGGTCTGAAAGCGCGAACATTAAAGGATATAGCTTCTGTATTGCAGTAGGCAATAAAGCTGAAGTACCGGCAACCGGTACCCAGTAGGCCTGACTACCTAACCACCCGGACCGGTACCTACAGCAGTACAGGTACAGCAGTATTATTCGATTCTGATAATTATATACCGGTAGGCCTTAATAATTAATCAGGGAGGGCCCGCCCTGGTTTTTTATTGAGATTTTTACTTATTTCTGTCAAGTTTTATTTGTTTGTAGGCCAGTATTGAACAGAAGGCGTGTAAACCTGATCAGATTATACAGACGATTTGTAGGCTGAGCTGTTGTCTGATTGTTGTTAAGTCTGAACGGATTGCAGTGTGTGTAGATCACCTGTCCGATTAAGTACGGTTAGGCAGTAGGGGCAGCGAACGCTGTAAGGTAAACCCCCAACTAAAGAATAAGTCGCACTACTGGGTTAGAGCGCATACTCCCTAATCATTTCGGAGTCTGCATGTCCTGTAGTTTATTTAGGCTTGAGAGTAGTCTGCCATCGTTTGGTCTGTACTTTGTTTGTGTAAGTCTGTACGGGTAGCGTATAATTTTATTTAGATAATTTGTAGGCTGGATAGTTGTCTGGCTGTTATTAGGTCTGAACGGATTGCCGCGTGTGTAGATCATCTGTCCGATTAAGTACGGTTAGGCAGTAGGGGCAGCGAACGCTGTAAGGTAAACCCCCAACTAAAGAATAAGTCGCACTACTGGGTTAGAGCGCATACTCCCTAATCATTTCGGAGTCTGCATATACCGTAGTTTGTTTAGGCTTGATAGTAGCCTGTCAGTGTTCGGTCTGTATTTTGTTTGAGTAGTTTGTACGCGTAGCGTAATATTTATTATTCAGAGTTTATGCGATTATCCGCAACATTCATTCCCCAAGTTTGTTCCTACAGTAATTGTGTTTGTTATACATACCGCTATAGTTAAATTAACCCCGGTACTACACGGGCTGCTCGGCGTAGGTAAAGACTGGTGATTTTGTGCATCGGTCACTCCAGCAGATGCTGTGGTTCTTTTAGCTGTTCAAGTATATTTAACTACTGATTATCTGTTGTACAAGTACTCGTACCTAATTTAGGGTTTAGTGTACAGTACTTTCCGAAGTAATTATTGTAGACATTATATCTGTGTTGTAAAGTGGTTGATAGGCACATTCGATTAGCTCTATTAACTTCTAGGTAGGAACACTCCGTGATACATAACGTAGAACCTATAGCGATACGGCTATAGGTCGTCAGGCGGTGGTATTTTTCTATCTAGACAACGTAGTGTATTTACTACTACTTATTATTTCAAATACCGTAGTACCCTGTCCGTTGTAATAACCAGTTTTCTAACCCTTTGTTAGGCTGGTTTGTAGACTTCTTGTAAAATTACCCTAAAAATTTCGTATTTTGTGTTTTTGTAAATTTTTGTGTTTATTTAGAGATTGTAATCTCAACCCGAATTGTACGTAATTTGTAGTATTAAGTAACTTAGGTAAATTAGAATTATTTGTTTTAGTGTCCTATACGTAACACTTCACTGAAAGCGCACCGCTTTGTGTAGTGATTACCCCAGAAATAATAACATTTATTTCAAACATTGACTAAACCCATTAAAACGGGTATAAATACATTATAAATCAAATCTAACGATTTATAAATAGTAGGCCTACCATACAACCATTAGGTCTCAATATCAGTTGGACTACTGCTCAAATAACGGTAATAAAGTAAGTAAAGTAACAAAGTAACCCTAAAGTAACAGAAATTCAATTATTTGAAATAATTGATATACCGGTATTTACGATAGGCCTATTATCTTTATTTCTATAAATCTAGGCTGAAATTATACCGGTACTTGTAATTAATTCTATTTCAGAATTATATATCCTACAAACTGTAAGCTGTATACCGGTATTCCAGATAGGCCTATTATATATTTATATATATTTGTGCTAAAATTATACCGGTATTCTGTGATAAACATAGTCTGTAATAATACTTATATAGTTATATATACTATAAGTATACCGGTATTCTAATATATTATATATATATCACGCTACACTGAGTAGCAGTACCGGTAATTAATTACTAGGCTAGCAGTTAATACTGAGTTATTAGACTTACTCAGACTGTAATACAGCAGTAGACATTCAACGGTATACATAGTCATGTCTGATACTAAGCAAAACCTGTCAGACAGTTTATTAGATGTAACTATCTGTGACTCAGATAGAGACGCACAACCGTCTGGTCGTAAATCCAGTTCACCTCCCACTGTGAGGAAGGTCATCCCTCCAGTAGTAATAACAGAACCTAGGCTAGTCCAACATCGTAGGTCTATCATAGGCACTCGAGCTCAGGTCAAGCGGGACCAAAAGGCAGCGGAACAGCAACAACCCGCTAGTCAAGAACTTATTCCTCAGAGGCCCAGCAGCTCCAGTAGTGAGGATACTGTGGAGCTGACACCCGAGCGCGGAGCAGAGATGACGGATGCGGTTTATACGGATCCCCTTCTCATCCTTCCTGCAGCCGTGCTCGCTGGGTTATTGATCGCGGTGGAAGAACACCAGATCGATTGGGCGAGAAGTCAACGGTCAACTAGAGATAGCTACGCGGGATACACGAGTGAAGAACTGAAGTCTATTGTCGAGTCGCAATGGAACTTCCCCGGACCCGGACTCCCGTTTGATTTATCAGAAGCTGCCTGGGAAGACATACACCGGATGGGAGTAGCCAAGGAAACCATCGATCCAGCTGTATGGAAGAGGTCCGCAGCCGGATACGCCCAGGGATTCTTCAGCTCTATGGAGCGAGTAGAGAGACAACTGTTTCAACAACCTCAAGGACCTCAAGAGCAGGGATCGCTGCTTTATCAAGTTAGAGAAAGAGTTTTGCGGATTAGGCTAATCTTATCCGCCTTTGAGGAGGCTTCTAAAAGAAAACAAGACACGTCGTTGCAAGTTGCCGTAAAAACTTGGTTTCAACGGGTGAGTCGCCAGGTTCAAGGAGCAGCTCAGTGGAAAGCTCAGTTGGAGGAGCGCTCAACCCATGGAGAATCGACGGACGCTATTTTTTCCCAAGTGGAAAGTGAAGCGACGGCAGAGAAACCGCATAAGAAGGATGCCATTGATATCTATCTGTCAGACTATCAGCGTTTTTTGGGAGATGATGAGTTGAGGAGAAGGTTAGAGGGACTTAGCCCTAATAGCGAAGGAGCCAAACTCGTGTTAGATGCGATTGATGTGGATAGGTTAGCGGCGAACCAAGCTAAATTCGATGAACAACTCCGCATCGCTAGAGAACAAGAAGAACAAGTAAAGAAAAAACGTATAGAAGATAGAAAGACAGCGGCAGTGGCAGCAGCAGTGGCAGAGGCAGAAGCGGAAAGAAAAGCGGCAGCAGCAGTAGCAGCGGCAGAAGCGGAAAGAAAAGCGGCAGTGGCAGTGGCAGTGGCAGAGGCCGAAGCGGAAAGGAAAGCGGCATCGGCAGTGGCAGAGGCCGAAGCGGAAAGAAAAGCGGCATTGGCAACAGCAGAGGCAGTGGTAGAAGCCGAACGGAGGGCATCTGAAGAGGCAACCCAACTAGAGTTGGAAATTCTTCAAGAGAAGCAAGACAACTTCAATAAACAGTTAACAGCGAGCAATATGCAGATGATGAGTAGATCTACTCCCAAGAGACAGGGGTATACATCATCTGAGGAAGGCGATACCACCGACACTGAAGGCGGAAGAAATCGATCTCGCCTAAGCAGACGTAAAAGAACATTCCACCGGCAGAAATTGCCTGATTTGCCTCCAGCTGTTAGAAGGCAACTAAATAACACCAAAGTAGGTAGTACAGAACCCACAGACCAAATAATTACAATAGAGAGACTCCCTACTATAGTAGATGAGCCTGAAATAATTAGGCCTGTTCCCGAAGCTACCCTTTCGGTCGTAGAGACACCTGTACTCCCTGAACCTACTTCTCAATTCCCTTTGCACAGCACTAAGCTACCTGTGCCCAACAGAACAGTCCATGAGACAGTGCATACCCTGGACTCCGAGCGAAATATTCCAGATTTGTCGCCCGTTGTCCCTCGTCCGCCCGCTACAACGTTGGCGACTCCCGCTTCGGCGGTCGAATGGGTGGACGAGAGACGACGGGGGATGGATCTCCTGCTCGGGCAGATGCAGGAGACTGTCCAACAATTCAAGGGCACAGTAAGGGAAAGTAGGCTAGAGTTGCAAGAAGTGCAGCAAAGTATCGCGCTTGAACGCGATAAATTAGTAAACACCCAAAAGGGTATACCACCACCCTCTATAACAATGTGTCAACCTGTTAGGTCTGAAGTATCGCATGCGCAAGGTGTGGAGCCTACACGCATCTATACTGCTAGCGAAGTAGAAACTCCTATAGTGAACCCTATTAAGGGTAATTATAGACCTGTTGATAATGATATTCCATATAAAACTGATCATAATCCGAGAAATTTATATACCGATAACTCGATATTAAATAGCACGATGGCCCAAGAAAGTTTTACGCGTCAAATGGCTAGAACCGAAGCCCGGCAAGCGGTAAAGGTTGGAGAGATCGTCAAGTTCAATGGAGATGAGATGAAATGGTTACCTTTTAATGAATATTACAAAGATAACATACAGAACTCTGTACTATCTAATGGAGAAAAACTTAGATACCTCATCGAGTGCTTGGAAGGATCTCCCAAGTTAATGGCGTTAAAGTTTATTGGACATCCAGACGGATTAAGACAAGTTTGGGATACACTAAACATCAGGTATGGTAATAGGAATAATATCGCTGGGTACTTGTATGCAAAGTTAGTAGCGCCCCGAAAGTTTATTAGTAGCGGAATTATCGAGTTTTCCGATGAGATCCAGGAGATCTGCAGACAATTAGATTGGCTAGGTAAGTCTCATGAGTATCAGAACACTATGGTTATTAGAGCAGTGGCTTCTACTTTACCGAAAGGTGGAGTAGGTACACGCTGGGATAAGAAAGTACTATATATGATGGAACAACAACGACGAGACCCTACCATGGCTGATCTCATGTCATTCTTGGATGGAGAAGTGAAATTGCAACTCCTCAAGCAATCTCGAGAGAAGACACCGGAAAGCAAGGTAAGTGAAAAACCCGTCTCTAGGAGAAAAGTAACACCAGTATGTTATACTGATGACGGCGAAAGCCAAACTTCTCAAGGAGAAGATAGCGGGAAAGACACGGATAGATCTTATTACGTGAATAAAATGACTAAAGATCAGGTAAGTAAATTCAAGTCTCGAACAAATGACAGGAGGGAACAGGTAAGAAAAACTCCTCCCACGTCTCCCAAGAGAATTCAGGTGAGAAAACCCGAAGAAAAGGCAAGTGTACACAATGTGACTCAAAACAAGGTAAGTAACATCAAACCAAAATGTGCGCTGTGCGACGGGACCCACTATTTGAATAGGTGTGATGAATTTCTAAAGAAATCATTAACGGAGAGACGCGAAGTCATGTGGGATAAGCGGTTATGTTATAATTGCCTCAGACAAGGACACCAACGGCGAACCTGTTTCTCTGACATAAGGTGTGCAAAGTGTGGTGCGAAACATCATATCTTGTTGCACGCTGAATTCGATCGAAATAGTCCGAATCAGGTAAGTGATTCCGAGCTACATGTCCAATTCAGTGATGTGAACGACACTGATCAATCTGAGATGGAAGGATTCTATACAGATGAGTTCTCCGACGAAAACGAATCCTGTTACATGATAAATACCGCAGTGTATCGAGCACTCACATATGAAAAAGATACAGACAACGACTTCACTCTAACTACTTCTGAACGACAACCATCTTGGAAAGAGCCATCTTCCAATGTAGGGATCCGAGAGTTTCCTGTGGTGCAAGTAAGGGTTCACGGACCTGAGAGGAGTTATGTAGTAAACGCCCTCCTTGACTCCGGCAGCACAGGAACATTCATCGATAAAGAGTTAGCCGAAGATATATTTGCTAGACAACCCAAGTTCCAAACTAAGCTCAACATGTCAGGCATTATGCAAGTTTGGAAATCTACAATAACAGCTGATTATTATGTAGGAGCGTTGTCCACCCCCCAGGACGAATTAGGAAAAAACAGCATAAGGTCAGTGAAAATGGTGGCTATAAAGAACTTCGCTACTACTCAAGCAGACCTTTATGATTGGGACGAGGATGAGAGCATCCAACATCTTAACATACCTCGATTCCAGACTGATTATCCTGGAGTGCAAATACTCATCGGCCAAAACGCGCATGAGGCGCTGGAGACATTAGAGAAACGGCCTGCTCAACCGCAGCCCCTACAGACCTATGCGGTAAGAACTAGAGTAGGTTGGTACTTTACTGGCCCTTCCCGTAGAACACTCAGAGAAAGACTACCTAATGACGACGTTCACCAGCTTTTTGATGAGGAAAATACCATCGATCTCCTTAAAGAAAACGAGGCTTGGCAAAACCAAGTGAACTTATGTCAACTTCTCTACCCATCTGAACGAGAAGCTTATAACGACGAGTTAAATGACGTCATTGAGCGTCATAATGCCAAGATTCGGGATGAACATGCCGTACGATTCTTTACGCAAGAGGCGGTAGAGCCCAATTCATACGATAAAGCCTTGTCTGTGGAAGAGGAAAGGGCCAAGCAGATCCAAGAGACAACTACATGTTTCCTCAAAGATCAAGGTAGGTATGAAGTCGGTTTACCGTTCCGCAAGAAAGAACCGAAGTTCATCAATAACAGACCTTTGGCGGAAAAAAGAATCGCGCAACTCCATCGACGCCTTACGGCTAATTCTTCAGCGAAAGCAATGTATCAAACGCAGCTGGAAAAATTTATTAATAAGGGATACGCGGAGAGGGTACCGGAAGAAACACCTGTGACTGAAAGAACGTATTATTTAACTCACCATTACGTTCCTAAACCCGGTAAACCCAATGAAGTGAGAGTAGTGTTTGATGGCTCCGCTCTTTACATGGGTCAATCCCTTAACTCTGAATTGTTACCCGGACCCAACTTACTTCAATCTTTGTTGGGAATTCTTTTAAGATTGAGACAATATTCGATTGCTTTCGCCTCCGACATAGAAGGCATGTTCTTGCAAGTCAAAGTGTTGGATAGGGATCGAGATAGCCTACGATTTCTATGGTGGCCCGAAGGAGACCTCAACCAGAAACCGGTGGAGTACTGGATGACCATCCAGGCCTTTGGGATAATCTCAAGCCCTTCCAACGCCTGTTCGGTAGTGCGTACTACTGCAGAGGACAACAGAGAGGCCTTCTCTAAGGAAGTGATCGACAACATCAAGAGAGACATATACATGGACGACAATCTGAAGTCCCTTCCATCAGTTGAGGAAGCCATTGAGGTCGCTAAGGGAACGGTAGAGTGCTTAAAAAGAGGTGGGTTTCGATTAACAAAATTCACCAGCAACTCCCGTGAGTTTCTGGAGTCGATTCCTGCGGAAGATCG
>JAUCBJ010002347.1:0-41419 GCA_032718475.1 Nemertoderma westbladi
TGAAAACTCCTTTTTGTTTAGAATTGACGGTGACGGTAAACTGTAAATAATTCTGTTAATATGGTACTTAATTCTTCTACTAAATCGATGAGAAGAGATGTAATAAATTATATGATTGAAAGAGGAGTAATCAAGGGATGACCAGGTTTGTATGCTCTACTTGCTACCACTACTATCTATTGAAACTAAAGAAAACACCAACCCATGGTGCAGTTGATTCAGTTACTGGACCAAAATTAAGCTTGGAGGGTTCAGGTACACAAGCGCCCGGGACAACTATCCAGAGTAGTGAATCAGAGATAGTTCCAGATACGCAATCTAGTTCACCCTGTCAATCCAGCTCACAAAAGTTGGATCACGATTATATTAGACCAAGTAATGTTTTGTCTGATTACGAACTCATGATAAAGCAAATGAAGAAGGAATTGGTGGATTATGGATCTACAGTCCATGGAATTAAAAATTTCAATGATCTCAACATTGACACCAAAAACTACATTCCAGAAGGAAGTATAACAAGAACATTCTTATATGATATATTTGAAGTTCACGGAAAAGCAAAGAATGTGTATTTGGCTAATAAAGTATTCGAATATCTTCTCCTTGGATTCGATAGCAAATACATTGGGAAACTGCATGCACGAGAACAGGTTGTCCAATACTCAGTAGACCACTCCAAATTTAGCTGTACAGTTCGATCACATACTTCCCCACCATCATATTCTAAGACAATTGACTTGTGGTCGAACAGCAACTCACCTTTGCCGCCATTCCCTTCTCAAGATATAACAATCGCCATTGATAATAATCAAAAGGTTGGGCGCATATGGCATGTTTATCAAACAGGAGTCCCAATCGGTAAGGTATGTTCTGTGATGTCTGTTTACACCCAGTCCAAGGTTCCATTTATATTGCCATCAAATCCTGGTATAGACTTACAAAAACAAAACGTGAAGTATATTGATGTAGGTTTAGATTCAAAATGGAAAGAACTCATTGAAAAAATGCGACAAAAAATTCACAGCAATTCGAAATGCATTCATTGAAACCGAACTATCATATCTTCAAGGATATACGAGCTCTACTTCTTTCTGGCTTAATTTCTATGGTAAACTTTTAGAAATTAGAAAGTGGGAGTACAGCTACAACACCAGTTGCAGAATTTATATTGAATCTACATAAACCATATGGTAATGACCCTGGGAGTTACAAAGCTGTAGAAAGTATAGTTGAAGAACTAAATAATGCTGTTGGAATCAATTCGAAAACTTCATCACATAATACTGGAATTGGTTCTAAGATGTTGCAGCCTGCACCAAGAGGACATATAAACCTTGAACTAGATGGGAGTACCTTTTGTTTAATATTGGAATTGATGAGAAATTCCACCCAGAGTGGTCGGATTCTTTACTTCTGACTCCGGGCTTTGGTCATATGGAGCACAACATGCTGAAAGCAATAGCGTACATGTGGTTGGAACATTGCATTCCAGCGCTTTGCACTAACAAATGGATTTGTTACCGAGAAAGCATTACAGTTTTTTAAGTCAATGTCAGACCACCACAAGAGTTATGAAGCCCTGGAAATAATACTCCATGGTTTCACTAGGGAATTGTTGCAACCGTTTATTTCTTACCAAGTTGAGGAAAGCAACTCCGATTTTTCATTAGTTGCATTGGTTACGTCGCGTATCAGCAACTGTCACATTTAGGCAACTCAAATTCGCGTTTCGGCAACTGAACAATTACGTTTCACCAACTACTATAGTTGTGTTTCGGCAACTCATAGTTGCATTTCGGCAACTCGTAGTTGCATTTCGGTGAACTGAAGTTGTGTTTCGGCAACTAGGTCACAAACCCGCATATGTAATGTAACTGTGACTACATTCATTATGTAGGTAAATGATAAATGATGACAAGTTTAAAAGTTAGTTATAGTTATTGACGGCAGAGTTGTTGATTGGTCATTTATATGTGTACATTGCTGGTTTGCACATAGGGCAGTGATAAAATATGATTTTGTGGTCTGATTGATAAATGGGAGTTTTTTTTCCACCTGTGACGCTGGACAGCTCTTACTCAAACCTACTTAAAATTAGAACTAATCATTGTACGCTCTCCATTTTGGGCTTAAACTGATCATATGAGATATGTCGGATTCTAAATAAAATAACTCTATCTACTGACTCGAACGCGAGTTGAAAATCCAAATTTGAAAAGGGGAATAGATAAACAGTAATGTATGAATTAATATCAGATTGAATTATAATATCAGCTTGAATTAAAAGACTTATAATATATCGAATAATGTAACCAATATATGGAATTAATAACATCTATATAACTCGAAGTAGTGTTGGAGTAGGCTTGGGTAAAATAGGGTAGAATGAAAATGAATAATGGGAAACGTAATGAGGCAAAGTTAATAAATAATACTGAATTGCTCTGCCCTATGTTGATACAATGCGATGGTGACGACGTTGAGATTCCACCTATCTCTATACTGTAGGCTCTATACAGTATCCAGTTGGCCTTTGTTTACGAGTTGCCGAAACGCATCTATCAGTTGCCAAAACGCATCTATCAGTTTGCCTAAGCGCATCCTGTTAACAGTTGCCGAAATGTAACTATGTGTTGCCGCAATTAAACTATGAGTTGCCGAAATGCATCACTCAGTTGCCGAAACGCAACTTTGTTACCATGTTGCCGAAACGCGACTATGAGTTTCCGAAACGCAGCTCTAACGCTACTATCAGTTGCCGAAACGCGACAACACCATTGCATTGGACGCTTTTATTGAAAAGGTCAATGATGTGACCTATAAATCTTTATTTTCCTTTACCTTTACAGCTTTAATGTCTATAAAAGCGATTCGAATAGGTGTAAGAAATGGCGATTTCGAATTGATAATAACAAGCATATACAAATTTGCTCCTGTATTTTTTACAAGAAGAAACTTCAACTACCAGCGTATTATTGCATATTATCTTGCTTCAATAGTGCGATTGGATGCACATTTGTCCAGTTTGTAGCATCAAGGGCATCTTACGTTAGAACAGGACATGGAAAGGGCCAAGGATTAGATTATGTATTGGAGGAAATCCACCTGAAACACTTGATAAATGGGAAAAATTGTATTCTACAGTCATCCCCCTACCAGATCTAAGCAAGACACTTTTTGTAGACATTGGCGTTAATGATCGTAAAGATACTTATTCTGACAAATATGGACCAACATACATCCAATCAATGGAAAAGTGCTTAGATCTGTGGAGAGCAACAATTTGAGATTCGGGTACTATTAATACACATGGAATTTCAGATATACCTGAAGGGTTGTCAGGTATATTGGCAGCTGAACATATTAAGATATCAGCTGTAGTATTAAACATATTATATAACCCACCAAGTTATATTGCTGTGCCAAAACTACCAATCATTCCTGTCACTGATTATGAATGTCAATTACAAAACAATATTAATAACTGGACAAAATCTGAGTTAGTTGCTTATGTTGAAGAACGGATTTCATATGATTCTGAACTGGCCCATTCTGAGCCGTTTCGAACTGACTATTCAAAATGTAAATCAAATAATGATTTATTACAGATTGTAAAAAAATTGATATAAACAATATTTTCGGTTTTAATATCATAATTCATTTATGGTTACTGTAATCAATGATTATTAATTATAACAAAAGAAATATAAACAATGGAAATCCAACTGATACAACTAAGTATTCACAAACCAACAAACTGACAAATAATTGCAGAAATTTAAATTAGCCCTACAATTCTCTTTTTACACCCTATTGTTTACTCTGACGCGTAACAGCGGTTTCTTTCTTCCCCGCCCTCGCATTTTCATCCCTGGATAATGTTTAACACGCAGTAATACTAAAGTAAGATTAAAGGGGCATTCCTCCCCACTGATACTAAAGTAAGATTAAAGGGGCATTCCCTCCACTGATGAACACAAATCAATATCTAGTTATAATAATCAATCAGGATTGGTGTTAAATAAAGATTATGTCAGTACTATATAATAAGTTAATTAGTAACTATTTATGTACTGCTTTCTGTACTTGTGTGTAAACTACCTTATCACTTTCTGACTTTAAGAGTGATCCGATCTGAGGGGTTTGTTAAATGAATGAACATACTGTAGTGAATGAAGTGTGGAAGAGTGTAATTAAATAATAATGAGGATCAGAATAATATAAAGTATAAAGAAAGGGCAATGCAGGAAGTACAGAAGCATTATATGTATATAACTAAGTAGGTTTTCTTATTACAGTAAATTTTTTAATTATTGATTTGCGTTGTTGTTTTCATCAGTATGAAAGAAAGCACCTTTAGGGATTTCAGCATCTCGGATGTAATGCGGTACCACCCTGCACACCGCTGATGAGTCCAAGTTTCACAGTTCTCACAACCCACCCACTCAGAATTAATTATCTTATCTTTGGGACTCCCCAAAAGTTACACCACAAGTACTACATTTAGAATCTGATGTTATTGTTCGTTGTGGTGGCAATGTTTGTATCTCCTTTAGTGGAGTTAGGCTGGTCAAACTGACTTCTTTTGAGCCAATAGATGCTTGGGGTTTGGTTTTTGATTGTGCCATGTCCAGTATAGTGGATGGAGATTGAAGCATTGACTTAGGGATTTTAATTCAGGGACATCATTGGTAACAACTTCGTAATTACGCCGATCCTCATCATAGTAAATTACAGCCATCCCGCTATTTGGTTGGACACTACCATTATCTGAAAATGCCAGTTTGCTATTGAGGACGCCAGTAGAGCCAAATGAAAACCTTTCTGGATCGGGAAAACAACCGTTCCGTATGGGGAAAGTTTCACCCCTTTCCCAATGGGGGAATTGGACCGTACTGACAGGCTGTGCAGCCGACTGCTAGGCCCTAAAACTTATGGGCCAACTTTTTTTAAACATTGCCACTGCTACTGTACACCCTACAGTGTACAGTACATGTGTACCGGTAACAGAATAAAGATTACTGATAAATGGCTATTCTTTCACTCAGTAGAACAAGAATCTGTTTCTGGCATTAATTTTTATAGAATGTAGGGTGTTGTAGCGGCCAGGCTACTGTGTGGCTGACCACGTTAAAATTTTGGTGCAGCGGGTTGGAATATTGTAGTATGGAGATGTTTTGTATTACACGCACAATCGAGCGTACTAGGGTTGAAAATGAGTTGAGTGTGATTAAGTTCAGTTTTATTTATTACTAGCAGGCAATACCCGAGGAATTTCCCAGTATTTCCCGCTACCGGCATATGCCTACTGGCGTACTGATACCGGTATAGGCCTACTGACGTACCGGTACCGAACGTGAATTATACTTTTCGAAGAGTGGCCTATAACGACCGCTGGTTAAAGTTATACACACATGCCAAGTCCCAGCGCAATCCCTCTGCCCGTTTTGGAGGAGTTCGAACACAGAGAGAGAGAGAGAATTTGATTTTTATAGGTATAGATCAATTGTAGGGCGATAGTTCATTATTTTCAATAATTCGATAAAATATTATTATGTAATTTACAATTTACCGGTAATTAAATATAATTGATTGAAACCTGTTAAATAGGGGTATTATCAAAAGGTTGGGAAAAAATTCGTCTGTTTTGGTAAAGTATTGAAAATGAAAAATAGGTGAACCGGTAATGGTAAAAGTAAAACAATAAATTAAGGTCTGAATAAGGGGCAAGGGGGAACTCGATTGAGCGGTGAAACACGCTGCCTAACAACCGACCAAAATTTGCAGTAAAAAAGGATCTCTTAATAAAGATTCTGAGCTTTTTTATAGTAATTTGTGCATTAAGGGGTTTCCCGTTATATTACTCGATAATTAACGGTCAAATTTCAAACACTGGCATCTGAATGATATTGCTGAATTAATAATTTCGGATTAAATTTCTGATTTAATAATTTCCAATAGGATGGCTGGGGAGCCTATACATGGGGATGCCTCACTGTGTCAACTGCTAAATCAGGGCACTGTATCTATATTGGATATAGTGAATGCTCATACTACGCTTGAGTTGCATTCTAAGTACAGTGATTGGATCGGTCATTCAAAAAAACCCACAAAGAATGAATGAATGTAATAATACATGAGTTTGTTTGAAGGTAATCCAATCCAATTAAGGCAGCCCTTCTGATGAAATGATAAATGATATTGAAGGTAGTCCAAACCCGTCAAGGTGGCCCTTCTGATGGAATGAAACGATATGCGGGATTGAATGAATAACCAAACCAAGAACTGCACAATAAAATGGTTGTATGCGTGGTAAGGGCAGACGCAGAATAATTGGTAATTGAAGTCATTTTATCTATGTGAAACTGCCCATGTTCAAACTTGTACAAACTAATAATATCAATTAGTTATATCAATTAATGGGAAGAAAATGCTCTGTGGGTTACTGCAGAACTGGATATGTGTCCAAGAATGTTGCACCAGGTGAACCAGAGGATCACATAACTGTGTACATCTTTCCGAAGGATGATTCAGTCAGAACTGGATTCCTGGTTGGCTCGGTTGCCAAATCGTATCAATCGAACTAATATTACCTGTAACATGGGGGGTGTGCGGGAAACACTGGCTGGACGACGTTTCACTAAAGCGTAGTGGGGGGGGGGGGGGGGGCGCTATTTAGTCCCAGCTGTCCCACCCTCAATATTTCCGGGTGCAGCACCATCGGTTATCCCAACTCCCCCGCCACCAGCTCGTCCAACCTCGCGCTCAAGCGTAGAAGTACAAAATCCTGCTGTTGATGAGTTGTGTGCGTTTTTAACCAAAGATAAAATTACTGCACTGGATCATGCTACATTACTTTCTGAAAATTCAGAAAAGATTTCCAGGAACTCCAATGCCAACATCCTGAGATGACGATATGGAAAAGATCGTGGTAATGTTTAGCGAAGAGAGAAATGGACCCATTTATGGTTGGTCTATATATCTTAAAGCATAGGCCTGCTCCTGCCGAGACCGCGGTGGACAATATTTCTACAGTGATGAAACTTTATTATGAAGTTTATAATAAACTGACTCTTGTGAAACACCCCAACTTTGCTACTGAAGTTTCATATTGGTCCCAACTTACTCGTAAATTTCATCAAGCATTTTCAACAGAATGATAAAATTGCACATAAGTTAGAATTCCTAATTTGCGCGATCACGATATTAAACTCACCTAAAAATGGAAAAATTTATTCGCATAAAGACCTAACCACAGCATTGGAGTGGTATGCTACGTCACGATCATACTACTCGAAAGTATGTAAACTTGTTCCATTACCGTCAATCAGATTATTGCAGAAAATTACCAGCGCATGCTCTAATGACGATGCTAAGGATTTCTATAGGGGGTATTTTACAGCTTGGAGCCTTGTTCCCGAGTTGTTTGGATTTTGGTTAATGTGATGTTGCACATTTAGGCTTCACTGAGCTATATGGGTGGTTCAATATTTGGGAAAGCCTGTAATGCTGGCCAATTCTGTTCTTGGGATTATGGTTAAATGTTTTTTTTAATGCACACTGACGATTTGTTATTAAACTTATTCCAGTCTGCAACTTAGATTCAAAGTACCAGTTTGACCAAGTTAAGAGGTTATGCATTGATTTACACCACTGCAGTGTGATTGTTTTAGGTATTACTGGTGATAATTTATTTTTAATAGTTTTTTTAAATGTTTGAACCAATAGATCCAACACAACCGTGGATTTGCTGATCTTTATTAGACTCTAACGTTTTAATATTTCTTCTCCATGATCCTGTACACGCTTTTAAGTGCATAAGAAACAATTTCCTTACTGAAGTTACCCAACAACTGAAGTTCTATAGTATTGAAGACTATTGTCTAATGCAGGTAATGACTGCCAAGTGGCTGATTTAAGAAATCTGTTCTATCACGAGAGCAATTACATTGTGAAGTTATCTAAACTTACAGAAAGATCCATATCACCAAACAATTTAGATAAACAAAATGTTAAACTGGTCCTTCATTAACATCTACTAAGGCCATCTCTAAGGCCATCTATTAATAACTGATAAAGTCATATAAGCAGGAGTGGGTTAAAACTGCCAATTTCTCCCAGGATGACTTGGAATCACATTACAGACATTTTAGAGAATCTGGCGGTGCGAATTACCATATTTCTCATGCACAGGTAGTCCAAACCCATTGAATAGACCAAGCAAAGTTGTATATGCAGTTGGACATAGAAATTCCCTAACATTTATCAAAACACAATTGCCCCAATTGCTTTTCGAGACTAACAGATAATGAAGTAGGTATTTTGGATTCAATTCAATTATACATAAGTGAAGTCAGTGGGGACGAAAGGATGGGTCTGTTCCATTTTGCAGGATATGTGGCACGAAAATGCCCTGATTACTACTCAACAGGAAATGAAGTCCTAGAAGATTCACATTATTTGGAATGTCTTAGCCGGGGTGGTCTTGTTAATCCAACTAAAGAACATCGATCTTAGGATCGATTAGGTCCACGGACGAGGGTCTGTTGGACCTCGTCTCCTAGGCTCCTCCACTTGCGTTCCCCGCTCCCCCTATCCCATCTCCCCTCCCCCTTATAACTCTTATTCCCCCGCCCCCTTTGTAATTTGTCTCTATTCTGAGATGCTTTTTATAATTTGTGCTTCATTATTGTAGTATTTCTATTTGTTTGTAATAATTAACTTTAAATGTACATTAGCAAAATAAGTGTAAAAATGTGAATATTTTACTATATAAATACATTTTATCTGAATGGGTCAAAATCACTAAAGAACTGTTTATGTTAGTACTTTCAGCATATTCCTTTGTAATTCGTACTGAATCAGTTCTGTTCATCAACCGTTTTGCGAATTGCATTGACATTATTTCCTGCACTACACACAACCCTTTACCTTTATCGAAGAAGGCATGAAATATCCTTGGAAACACATTTCTCAAACGCATCTCTATTTACCACCACACCCCAAACAGCTCATCCGCAGCAATGGAGAATTGCAAACTTTGGCGCATTGCTTTATAAGTACCATAGTATAATATAGTGTACCCTAATCAAAACTGAGATATTTCTCTACAGGGGGGTCACAAGTTGAGTCCGAGCCCGGGGAGACTCTTTTTAAACTGAGATATTTCTCTACAGGGGGGTCGCAAATTGAGTCCGAGCCGGAGAGACTCTTTAAACTGAGATATTTCTCTACAGGGGAGTCACATGTTATTTCTGGTTTACCGTTAATCTTCAGCATTGTTACTTATTCATTCAATTTAATTAATGAAGAGCCCGTATTAGGGCCACTGATGTTTTTTATACTGGGGAATATTGAGACGGCGATCGTAATAAATAATAGTACTACAAATAATAAAACAATAACACAAAGTACATGTTAATAATATAAAGTACTACTATCAAGTACCTCAAAATAATATAAAGTAAAGATGTATTTTTATTGAGGGTGGGGGGGGGGGGGGTGGGGTGGGGTGGGTTTGCGTTCTAACTACTGAGCAAAACAAACTAGAGAACTGTTGGGAAACTGACGTCAGAAATGTAATAATCGATAAGGATTACGCCCATAACAAAACTTTTAGCTAGGTGGAATGCTTTTCTCATATTTTGACAGACAGACAGATCGACAGACAGACATAATCGACTTAGCTAAATATGAAAACTGACATCGGATATGAAATCAGTGACCAGGAAAACCACAACAAAAAGTTTTTGCTTGGTGATGTTCTTATATTTTGACAGACAGATCGTTGGACGGACGGTCAGACAGACATAAAGACATAATAGTTTCATTAAAAGTGAAAACTGACATTTGTAATAAATTTTGACAGATAAAACGTCAGAAATGCAATCCCAGATAGACACTTTTCACAGACACTACACAGAGCAGCAGAGTAAGGTTAACATTTTCGCTCATAACTTTTGAACTACTGTACATTAGCTATTAACAAATGGTTTGAAATTTTTGAAATCCTCATAAAAATCGCACCAGGTGGGATTGAAAATGGAAAATCTATTTTTTTGGAATTAGTGGACCCCCCTTAAACTATATAGTGTAAGTTATAAGCCCTCAAAATGTATGTTCCCCTTAAAACGACGTAATTAACACAATAAATCAATGCCCCCACCAAACTACAACAGAATTATGTACTATGTACTTATTGCCCTATGTATAGTTGGCCTTATTGAGTAGATATCATTTTTGGATCAAAAAATTACTGCCAAAAACAGATTCTCCATCATCGATTATCTGAAAAAGCAGAATATAGTGAGTGTGAATGAATGGCCATTATGAGTAATCTATCCTTTACACTGCGTAGCAGTGTACTATTTAAAAAAGTCGGCCCATAAGTTTTAGGGACTAGCAGTCGGCTGCACGGCCTGTCTTCTATTAGGCCATGATAAAAACTACTCTTAAAAAAAGGTTGTTACAGGTAGAATGTTAGGGTCCAACCGTCCGTCCACATGACATCTGGACATGTTATGTAAATATTACCAAATCAATTTCATGTGGTCTATGTATGTATCTAATGTCTTCTATGTTTGTGTTATTTTATTGTTCAGTTTAATGTTTTACTTTGAGCACAATTAAATCAATACCAATACCAATACCAATACCAATACCAATACCAATATTCAAATTGTTTCCTACCTACTCCTTTCAGCCTTTATGATTGTATTACCGTCAGAGCGTAGGGGGGCCTACATATTAAACAGTCTGAGTGAGTATCTGACAATCCACTACTGCACTATGTAAATTCCCAATAATGGGTGCGTGTTGATTCGCCCCTCCACATTTTTCAGTAGCTCTTAAAAAAAAACTATTTCCTTGATTAGTTTTAAACAGGTAGCAAAGCCAAAACCACCAACAGCTGGATAAAATAGCAGTTGCCCTTAAAACAAACAACTAGTCCCTATTTCGGAAGCCCTAAAACAACTAGAGTCACTATCTGGTAACACAGGGCCAGTGACAGAAATGACAAGCAGCCTTTAAATTGACAAACACTGTGGGGCGAGCCACGAAAGTTGGCGAGCTTAGAATACGGATACCAATCTCAACTTCGCGTCTATCTGTTGGTCTGCCTGTCGGTTATATTAGTCCGTCTCTTTGAATGCTAATGTAGTAACTCAACGAATCTTTGATGAAATTATACCAAACGTGGTACACAAGTACTGTATTATGTCAAAGGTTTAGAAAGCTTTCAGAATTTTGGCGTCATGCATTTACATGGTCCACCTCTCAGGGGGCGCTAAATATCAATTCGAACTTTTGAACCACTTCATATATTTTGAGTGACACATGGATGGTTCCTAAAGTAATTATTAGGTGTTTGCCCTTGGTAGACATTGACATTTAATATAGTATGTGACAAACGGTCAGAGACCCACAACATCAGCATTGGCCGCTAGGGGGCGTTGACAATTTCACCGCTAGAATTTAAGTTTTTGAATTAAGATTATTACATAAACTTGCAGAGTTGCAGAGGAAAGTCACTTTAAGTCCCAATTCACAATACAATACAACTGTATACAAGTACAGACGATTAGGCATCGTTTTAGTACAATGAAAGTGAATCAAGAGGAAAGGGTTGCTGTATGGCTGTACTGTAGGTACTGTTTTAATAAAGTGAAAGTGAATTCCTTTATTTAGTTCTTTATTATGCAGTATATTATCCAATTTATATTGCTATAAAGGTGCAGTTTTTGTCGCAGGCGTCAGTCCTCCGATATCAATGGAGCAAGGTACTCGAGGCAGAGGAGGGACGTCTCCAAAACTACTGTGAGGAATACCTCGAAGGCCAGGTTACGACTGAGAAGCTGCTCGCTCCGTGCAGTCGACTGCTTATCAACAGCTAATGAACTGGTTCGATAAATTTGAGTGATAAACTGATTTAATTATACTATACTTAATAATATGTCTCATTATACGCACATACACACATATATGCAAGTTTAAACATATGGCATTAATATAACTAGGTTATATTTCTGTCTAGTAGTTTCTGGCTAGTAACCTTATGGGGGTCGTCCATAAAGGACGACGTCAGAGGGGAGTGTGGGGGGTAATACCATATAATAATTAATTTATAATTACGCTTAATACTTTTTAGAACTTCAATTTATCACGATAGATTACAGTTGAAATCGTGTTACAAACATTGTTACATTGTTACAAACACATTTACCCTCAATTACGCATAATATTTTTTAGACCTTTAATCGATTACAATAAATTACAGTAGAAATCTTGTTACAAACACATTTACCCTCGATTACGCATAATATTTCTTAGACCTTCAATCTATTGCAATAAATTACAGTAGGCCTAGAAATCTTGGTTTTGTTGGCTGTTTCAGCCTCAATCCGGGTTTACGATTGTTTGGTTTTCGGGGTCTGTCACAATCCCTTACTATGATTGGCTCATCTATTTCGTCTATCATTACGAACTTCATGCATTCTGATGGTGTTTGTTGAATGCTGTTGGTGGGCTTGTTAGTCTGAATGGGTCCATGATAATTTGGGCTGATTTTCTCTTAGTAGTTGGGATGGGGTTAGAGTTAGTTGTCTTGTCCACTTCATTGATGGTTGCGGGCATTATACAACCTGATGCAGTGTGTTGTATACCGTTTGCGCTGGGGGGATCTGTTGGTCCGTATCGGTCCACTGAGAGACAACCCGAATGGTATATGTATTGCGACTGGATCTTGTGATTGGTTTGGTCAATTTACTACGGCGAAATGTGTGTGTCCTGTGGGGAAGGCCATACCGAGTATGGTTGTAACTCTTGGTATGTCCAGATTCGGTATTGAGTAATCGATGTTATTGAGATGTTCGAATTGAGCTGTTTCTACTTGTGTTGGTCTCCTTGCATTGATGTTTATACCTGCTCTGAATCTGTTGCATCTGTTGCAATCTGTGTTTCTCGAGGTATGTTTCTGATATGTTCTACTTCTGGACATATATTGTGTGTGTATGTATCCACCACCATTGCAGCTGGATCAATCAATGGATTTTTTCCAGCATATCACACATATCTGATGAAATGACTTGTTGGCATTCTCTTTTTTGGATCGAATCCCAAATTCTTGTGCTACATTGTGCTTGAGTTCCACTTTGAGTAGAACAATCGCTGTCTGAAAGAGAACGGAGCTTCTATTTTCTAGTTCTACAGTTTCTAGTGATGGCTTTTTCTCCCCACGCAATCGATTCCATCTCATCTTCATTATCTTTTCTTTATTTTCTTTAACGTGCTCTTTTTTAGAAAGCATCTTATCAACCCCGCCCATTGTGCAGGCCTTCCCTACTTTTGATGCGATTCACGAAAGAGGTGGTCCTCTTTATGTTTGATTAAATCTATGGAATCAGCATGTGCTACATCAAACAACTCTACTTCTTCTTCAAAGCCTTCCTTTCTTGGAAGAGTCTCTCAACTTTTTTATTGAAGCTCTTGCTATAATCTAATATTTCAATATCTCTTGGTACTATCATTTGATTGATCGATTGATGAGTTGTGCCAGGTTTAACCTTTTGTGTGATATCTCAATCTTACTAGCTCAACCTTTGCTTGTATCTACACCCATAAATTGATGATTGCGGTTCAAATAAGCCCAAAATCTTGTATGACCTTATGATAAATAACTCTGTATGACCGCTAGAAGTCTTCATATCTGCAGACGCCAAATTCTTAGCGCGCCATAAATTGGGAACCTCATTCTCAACTTCAGGGTATTTAAGCTACCTCTAATATATGTTGTACATGTACATACTTAAAATTTGGAATCATGAGAGTTCAGAGGTGATAAATTCCATCCTTTCAAAATAAGGACCACTCGGCGTACTATTGATTAATCTAATCAAGTTTTTATCAGAGTGCTACATGCTTGTGTCATGCAGATTAGATGCCTGTATACTGAAATTGGTTCCGAAGCAATTTTATTAGCTGAATTGGTATTATATTATTAGTTTCCAATAGCTGTGACAAGTGATATTCAACTTCTACTGGCACAATTTCAACCATATAAATGAATTTGATTTACCATGTTTGATATACTAAGTTGGACTACGGCCTGATTTCACATGCTTGAACTGAGCAGCAATATTTGCCCCTACAGTAGAAAAATGTTGAATAAAAGCAGTTGCAATATCATATGGGTCTGTGAGAACATTAATAGACTGCTCAAGATTTTAAATGCTTAATCTTTTCGGATATTTATTTTTATTTCTCGATTCAATGCTATAATGATTGTGTCCCAGGTTTTCCCAATAGCTATGAGGCCGATATGTCATTTCTTTGACAAACAATACAATTGTTCGCTAATTTAAGGCGGGTTTCTGGCACGGTTTCTGTCGGGTTTTAGCTGAAATTTATACAAATTGTGCTGTATTGGCTCAATTGTGACAGCTAAACGGCGGCATTTAACTGGCAGTCGGTAATTCACCATTGTCCTAGCTTTATACGTAGTTGGTTAGTTAACACAACTTGTTGGCTACAGCGCCGGAGGTATTATAAAACTGGAGCGGCAGGCGATCGTGTGAAATATAATATTTATAAAAAGGGACGAAAATTTTTTTTTTTTAACAAATCGCTATTCCATTATAATTTAGCGTATTGCGCCAAAAGTACCTGTAAAAAGTATCAAATTAACTCCGCTATCTTTTATCTTAACATATATAATTAAAATTACGAATTTTAAGGGTCGAAAAATATCGCGTTATTTTGGCCCTTTTTTTTAATTTTTTTGGGGCCAAAAATAACCCCTTCTCAAAAGATTAAGAAAAAAATTACGGCAAAGAATATACCAATTTTATTGAATTTGGACCACCAGAACCGAAGTTAGAGCGATTTTAGTGAAAAAATTAAAATAATTTTTTTTGCAAAAAAATTAAGAATGGTCAGGTCAATATTGGATTTCGAACCCGCGAACTTAGGTTTCATTAACGTGATTGATAACCACTAGACTATGTGACCAAGAGAATTTGAAATTTTCGAGTGACTATTTTTAAACATAAATAACTTCGGTTCTACAGGGCCGTTTAATCTGAAACTTTTTTCATTGGATAGAGGATAGATTGTAGTGTGTGAAATAGGATAAAACTTGGGAAAAGACTTATGTGCACTTAGTGCAAAATGCACTTAAATAGTGAACATTTTTTCGATATTTCAAACACTATTATTTCCAGTTCTATTCATCGTAGAATGTTATTTTTTGGATTAAAATGTAGGTTGGAATGATTTCTAACTATAATCGTAACATTTGTTTAACTTTTTATGTCTATAAAGTGACTTAAAATGTCCATGAATATGGTCCAAAATCGCAAATCCAGATTTATTAAATTGGATTTTTGACACTTTTAGCGACTGACACTTGATCATACACCATCGTAGATCGGTAGAGGAGAAACATAAGTTTGTTAAATAAGAGCCACCATTACGATCTGCTAAAGTGCATTTGTACAAATAAGTGTGCAAAAGTGCAAATTTTTTAATAAGGTCAAATTATATAGTATTGGGTTATTTTCTTTGCAGATACTTTATTTTCATATTAATATGTTGTTTGAACCTTACTGAGCGCATTAGGGGATATGCGTACAAATAACCGACCCTTATGAGGCTTCGATTGGGTAAATTAATAAAACATAAGGTTGTATAGTATAATATTCTAAAAACC
Source organism: Nemertoderma westbladi (assembly GCA_032718475.1). NCBI lineage: Eukaryota > Metazoa > Xenacoelomorpha > Nemertodermatida > Nemertodermatidae > Nemertoderma > Nemertoderma westbladi. The sequence goes on from JAUCBJ010002347.1 coordinate 15,707, forward strand.
AGTGTGATATTAAATGCACTTTAAATATTAAATAGAAATCAAATAACAATTGGACCACACAATTAAAAACTCGCACAATTTTGTACTTATTAATTATATCGCTTCAAATTAATTCAACAGTGGATATTTGGGGGAAGGGGGAAGTTACAGTGTGCATTCGGGGGAAGTTTGGTGAACTGCATTTATGCAGTGAATCCAAACTTCCCCATTTGATATATCATATACTTAAGACATGCTAGGGTGACGGGGAAATATTTGTTACTGTCACACTTTGCTTCCATTTATCCTATCCTTTATTATTACCCCAGTCAGATAAGAGATAATAAATCAGTAAAAACTAAACTAAACTGTCTTTCATGCAAACAAATTTGTAACTAAAGACGGGTGAATGACCATGACCATGGAAATAATTTTAAATATAATTGTATTTTGGGGAGGCTTCCAAGTTAAACCCGAAAACAATTATTTTGTTACATAGTAAATAACGTTGTATGTTCTTCTTCCTCTCATAATAAAATATAAATGAAATATCTCAGATCGCTATGCCCTGTAACATTTCACAACCAAAATATTTAAGTGTGAAAAGTGTAGGCCTACCACACTCCGCCCAAACAACCGCAAACGCATAGCCAACAAATTTAACAAAAGGTTACGTACATGTTGGGTTCATGACGAGATGAGTGAAAATTGATCGCGTAATATAAAGTAAAAAATTAAGAGACGGGCTGGCTCTCCTCCACTTTCTTACCCAATGGATATGTTGTTGTAATAATCTAATATTGGGGCGGCTTTTTCTCGTTGGCTACATTGAGGTGGCTTCTAGCGGGAATTATATTGACATCATTGTACTGTACATATTTACATTGTAGTTGGTTATTTTACTGTGATATTCAATATTCATCCGTTGTCTTGTAAATATCAGTATCGGACAGCCAATTGTTTATTATTATAGGCCAGTCTCAGTCAGTCATTCAAGGGGTAAATCTTTACGATATATTCGTAGCCTACTCGTAGCCTACTCGTAGCCTACTCGTAGCCACGCAGTAGTTCTAGCTCATTCCGTGGCAGAGATAGTTAAGAATATCGTTTTGAGTATATTTCAAGGGGGAAGCCATTACTAAATTCAACTTTAGTAATTGCGATGGACGCAATCGATTGCATCAAACTGAAAAGTAAACGATAACTCGTGAAATCAATCAATAGTAAGTTAGTACCAGGAGTCCAAAATTATTTATATAATTATCAGTAAGAAAGGATTATATACAATAAAACGAATTGCCGAAGAGTGTCATTTCAGATATTTCTAATGAATTGTCTTCGAATGATTGAAATTAAGTTTAGCTATTATATTATTCGTTTAAATTTAATAATTTATTATTGATCGAATAATATTAATTTCTTAGGTGTTGCAGTAGCGAACTTTTCAGTGCCGGACAGAGTGAGATAAAGAAGAATATTGTTCAAGAGGGAGTTTTATTCCCAAATTTAAAACTTTATAGGCCTATGTTTTATTATTTATGTTTCCCCGGTGGTACCCAACCTCATGATGGACCTAATGAAATTTCTGTGGATTAAATGTACAAGATAAACCACCGGAATAAAGGCCACGCTAATATTATAAAAAATAAATAATATACAATATAATAATATATATTAATATATATTATATATTATAAATTTTATAAAAAAAATAAAATTTTCTGCAATAATATAAAAAAATATCATATATCATATTAGGTAATTGAGATAGCGGGTGGTGGTAGCGGTACCCAACCTGATGATGGAACTTATGCAATTTCCGAATCTGTTGTTGGAAGTTCTCGAATAAACAGTTATCAGCTATCCAATCCATCCGCCCTTTCTGGTTCAGTCAGGGAGCTCTCACCCTACTGATGATACACCAACTGAACCAACAACTTCTGGTGATGCATTCAGTAAGTATATGGCCAATACTATGGATCGTGCTCTTTGCATAACATCAGGTTAATCTGCACCAATCTGAATGGCATGATATAAGCTGGGTTATCTACGGAACTGAGAGGCATCGATTGATGGGTCAAATAAAAAGATTTGCCTCAGTGACCCAGTGGCACAGTTCCATAAAGCATTTGTGACTTACCGCTTAGATGATAATGATAGAGACGAATTGGATATTGACGAAGGGTGGACGAGGACGGACTCTCACTTGAATTCTTGATTAAGGCAGTAGTGGATCAAACAAGCATTATTGGTAATTACTTTACAATGGTATAAATAATATAATTTTTTACTTGACATTGAACTTTAGGCCTACAGTATGGTAATCTACCAATATGGTACGTTTTAAGTCAGTTCTGGTTTTATTCCTTGTAAAACTATCTACGCACGCCTAATGGAAATGGCGTGTTCAATTATCGTCTATAGCTTATTTAACCATGGACCTGCAATTCCCTTAACCAAAAGTGTGTATTATGCATCTTCATGACTCAAACTAAAAAATCAAGGCCTCTCAAGATGACCTGTCATTGACATTATACATAATTTCTCAGTGAAAATGCCTGCAAAGTGTCAGGCCTCATGTAATACAAGTACAATGATTGTGCAATTGCAATCTAACATTGTTATTAGGTACCCCTGCTGCCAGGTGCAGGTCGCAGCGAAGTGCACTCAGATTGGACATGAGAACACTCTACTCCTGACCGACCAGCCATTGGTGGTTCACCATCTGCCTGGTCAGGCCATATACCACTGCTGCCAAGTATATGGGTCCTTAATCCAGGATCAAGGGCGTCCCTATCCCAGAACGAAGTTGGTCATAGTTACAGGTAAGAGTAAGAGCAAGAGGGTCTATGCAGCCACAGATGGCACCTACTTTATGTTGCATGGAGGTGGAAAGTTTTCTTGATCAATGACCTATAATACCTGACCTGACTCCAAGATTTTGGCTTGGGCCCTGGGCCTCCCACAACCTACACACGGCCCTGGATGGTCTAAGGACATACGTAGAACATATTCAACAACAGTGGAGTATTTAGCTGTGCAATGTACCCAAAAACACTTTTTTAATAAGGTAGTCCCGTGCCCAGGTCACCGGGGTAATCATAATGGTGGGGGAATTTGATCTTTTTCAGGTGACACAAATTAAAGTTATACCAAATATTTCGGCCTACAGGCCTTTATCAATGGATAGGTATTATTAATGCACGTAAAACACACCAACGTACCGACAAGAAGGAGTACCGGTAAGTCCTGACGAATGATAGGCTCCAATAATACGTACAGTAGATAACTAATTAAATAAATAATATCTGTCAGGGGGGGGGGGGGGGGGACTGGTATCTGGGTATTATTTAACATGAAAATATAAAAATGTATAAAATTAGCACCAAATTATAGATTGTACAGTATACGTAAATGTCATTTGGGGGGGGGGGGGGGGGGGAATGTTTCAAACATGACTTTCAAACCTGAAACATAAGTAATGTAAACTGAGAAGTTCTTGTGTTGTACGTACATGCTGTACATGTGCATTATATATAACAACAAAACTATTGAAATCCTGTATGAGTTTGGATTCTAAATGACTAATATTGTCTATTTGATTATTTTTAATAACTCGATAGATAAAATTAGCATTCTTGTATTGTTTAGCGTAATTTATTTATTTCGAACATCTTCCAGACTGATAATAAATTTCAAACTACAGTAACATTTCAACTACCTATTTACACAAATTTATCACAAATCATCATCATAATATTCACCTAATTTTCGCTTCAAATTTGATGGATTCCAATTTTCTGAAAATAGTTGACATGTTCTGACTATATGAGCATAATATTATTAGAAGTTCATACATAGTAGAGTTGCAACAATCCAAATGGTCTGAACAATAATATATTTATTGTCTTACTGTAACTGAGATTATGTCAAATAATATTATTATATAACTACTATATGTGAAAATATCAATAAACCAACTAATATAGACAACCCAGTTTGTGACATTTGAACAAAAATGAATAAAAAAAGCTTGACTCTAATTAGTATTGAAAAAAGTTGATAATCCGTTCAGTTTACATTCAGTAGCTATAGAGCTAATTGGCTGTATTGTATTGTATGGGTGAGCACTTGGCAAAATTGTTGTCAAGACAACAGTATTATATATCTCAAAAGAATTACCCATTTCGAAAACTTTAGTTCCTGTCAAAATTGTTTCATTCAACGTGTATTTAACACTTATCAGACTTCATATGTATGTCTTTCTCAACACTGTTAAGCATGTTAAGTATGTCACAGTGGGTAATAATATACTATTCCACAAATACTAAATATGCTTACCAGACTGACAAAAAATGTCAAACTACATTAAAATTTTAACTACTTTCTTACACTTGGTTATCACACACTATATAATTTTCATTTGATAATTTTTCAATTTCAATATAATAATTGTATAAATAGTAAATATATAAATAATATAATAAAATATAAATAATATAAATATAATTTAATATTTCAAATCAATTCCAAAAACGAAGCTTAAAGAAATCGATGGATCACTGTTTCTGAATAGTAGGTACACAAATTGACCTTTTATAAAATCAACTTTCTTTCATGGTTATTATTCAGGTGCAGCTATTACTCATAATCCTGATCGGGGGATATTATTTATTTGGGTGTGTGATAATTAATTCAATATAGGGAGACAATTGTCACCTTCTCTGACTCTCTGTTGTCACCCTTTTGGCATTTTCTGATACTTAGAGAACAACTGTCTTGCTTGTGCTGCTAACTGAAACACATCTGAGTTGAATATTAATTTTTATGAAATAGAAAGTGCAACAAAAATTTATATATTTATATAAAAAACTAAGTATTATTTAATTAATTAATTATAATTATAATATTTAATTATTAATTAATTCATTCATGAATTTCGGTTTGTTAGCAGTGATGGCTCATACTGATATAAAAATACCAGTACAAGTTCTACCTGATTTTACTAGTGCATAAATCATACTGGTAACTATTTTCTATTAAGCAATGGAATTTCCAACTGGATCCAAAGTTGTATTTGGATGAAAGGTTTGAGGACACTTCCCTATTATCATAGCGGTAGCATATTTTATTACAAAGAAATGATATTACAGTTGACATACTTGAGGCATCGACAGACTATACTACAAAATCGATATTTGAATTTTTTCCCATTATCATAGCGGTAGCATATTTTATTACAAAGAAATGATATTACAGTTGACATACTTGAGGCATCGACAGACTATACTACAAAATCGATATTTGAATTTTTTCCCATATTCTATTATTATAAGTTTATTTAAATTATTTTTCTATTATTTCAAATTTATAAAAAATGTGTATATATTTCAAATTTCTATTTAGGCTCTTCAAAGAAGTTCACGGGTGAGGATAAGTTTATAGAGACACCTATTGGAACATCGCTGGAGTCTTCCTTGCGTAATTCGGCCGATGTCCTCCCTCCACCACCACCAAAGAAGATCCGCAGGGAGGAGGCAGCCGCCCTTAATGTGTCTCCAGCAGAGAAAACAAATATGGATCTGCGCCAGTTACAGTTAAAGGTACTAAAGTCGCAGATAGAAGCCAACCAGTCCACTATAGAACTAATAAAGCAGTGGTCAGTGCCTGTGAAGATATCCAGCAGTTAGTTGGTCGGCTCGAGTTGCTTGATACTATCATTCAATCGCGCCAGACAATTACTCATATCGAGCCAGAAATCTATCATATCAACAGTGATGGGGATATCATCCGCAATTTGTAATACAGTTACCCTGCTGTTTTCAATGCTCACTGTATTTTATATTATAAAATTAAACTTTATTATTTATTTTATATATTATTATTCACAATTACACACTGTCTAACTAGTTGCTGGGTGACTGTATAAAAAATAGGGAAGTCAATTTACAGAGTTTATGACATTGGGCCCACATATTTCTTGATAACTAGACTGTTTACTATTCGTGGCGTAGCAACATTGTAATATCAACTACTTGGAATTCATATAAACAGTTCTCTATTTCCAATTTCTAATTCAAACAACCAGATACATATAATAATCAGTTTATTACAGAATCGAATCTCAATACAACATAACAAACAACAATCCGTTAACACAGTACAACACTTTATCCGGTACCGGTCCTATACCTAATCTCTCAGTTCCCTTTCCTACCGTCCTACCGTACCGGTCTCCCCCTCTTCTCTCTCTTCAAACTTCCCGCCAACACTTCTCCCCCACTCTCTTACATATTGACACAATTGTAACCAATCATTACATTACATCTCCCCCTACAATGGGGTAGACGACTCGGAAATTTTTTTTCGAGTTTTCGTTGGTTTCATGTGAAAGATCATGTGAAATAACCCCAGAGAGCAATTTTACTTAAAAAAAATAAATATTGGCCGAGTTATAGCGATTTTAAAACGCAAAATTAGCAACATCGAAAAATCAGGCCATTTCAGAAAACTGCACTAGTGACGTCACTAGTGCAGCAGTAAATGTTCATTTGTTACTATACAATATAAATCTCTTAGTAACTAAAATAAATTGTGTAGCTAATATTTATTTAGTGTGTTTTTGTGTTGTGTTAAGAATACATTATTTGATATCTTAATGTGGAAATTGATTCATGACAAGTTAATTATTCCAGAATAATAATTATTTTTCCCAAACTATACAGTTGTTAGCTATACAAATAAAATATATTTGTAGCTAAAACTGCCAGGTGATAGAAATCCAGTAGCTTATTGATGTTTCATTAAGCTTCAAAACTTAGATTACTTTGGATTAGATTGTGGATTCGCACTTTTTCGATTGTAATTATTTTTATACAAGTTAAATTATTGAATTCCAATTGATAGTTGATAGTTAGTCCATGTAGCTGTAATGGATGACGTAGTAAAAATATCTTCAGCTGCCATCTCAATACAATCAGCATTAATCAGAATTTAGTTGAACTATAACTACTGTATAATTTACATTTTTTAATTATCTATTTTTTCACAATTTTGGGAAATATATATTTCTTCCAGAAGCTTCGACTACTTTTCAGTAAACTTTGCATGTATATGGAATCATATGATACTTCAACTATTTTCACTTCGCCATTTATTTCAAAAGATGGATCTGTGACGCTAAACAAGGCCCATTGTTTATTGCAAAGATGCATTTGAAGTTGGATTTGTGACATGAATTTAGCGCTTACGATATTCGATTATGTAAGATAAGATTTTTGAATGGCATGTTTTGATGTTGGACATTTTACTTCTACCACTTGCGTTGGTGTAATGGCATCTGAAATGGCATCAAAAAAATAAGATTTTGTGGTATTTTATAAAAACACTGGCTACAATATTAAAACAGTACATACCATTGAAAACACTAGCTACCACAAACATTTGTTTTTATTTTCTTTAAAACATTTTTTTTTCACATGTAACTAGCCAAAATATGTCAAGAACATAAACCTATAGCCCAAAACATTATGTTTTGGTATTTTTTGGTATTTTTATATTTTTGAATGTCAAACCAAAAACAGCTATTATGAAAGGCAGAATAATGGTGACACGTGCAACACTAGTACCAGTAACACTTTACAGTGAACTGTACAAAAATCTAAATAATTTCCATCTAGTGCTAATCTACCCATCCCGCATTGTTCGCTGTAAAAACAATTTAAAAATAGATTATTGAAAGGCCTGGCAGTATTTAGCTAGCTATATTTATTTTTAGCTACATACAGCTCTACGATACAGGTATGGGCGAAATCAATATTATTATAGAATAATTAACTTGATATGAATAATTTGCCTCCATACCGCTATCCTATAATCGATTCTTAACACAACACAAATACACATCCAAATAAATACATAGCTACATTTATTATTTGTTTTATTTTAGATACTGCAATATTATACTCTATATTAGCCAATCAACTGCGCTTGACAACTGTTGCTGTGTTATGGCTGACGTCACTCGTGCAGTTTTCTGAAACGGCCCGATTTTTCGATGTTGCTAATTTTGCGTTTTAAAATTGCTATAACTTGGCAAATATTAATTTTTTTGAAGTAAAATTGCTCTCTGGGGTTTTTTCACATGCTCTTTCACATGAAACCAAAGAAAACTCGAAAAAAAATTTCCGAGTCGTCTACCCCATTGTGAGTGCATTTATTATAGTGTATAATAACTGTTTTGTCCAATCAAATCCATAATACTTTGGAGGGTGAATAACTCTCCCAGCTCTAGTGCTAATGTGTTGATTAACAAGTCCGTTACTCAAGTCATCACTATGGACAGTTTCTGATTCTGATGTTGAAGTATTATGATGATCGATGGTTTGGTGGCATTTTCCATTGGAATAATGTATTTCTTTGGCATCAATATTAGGACAGGTTTTTATCAAGTGAACATTTACAGTTTTTAATTTTCTTTTCTTGTTAATATGCTTTATGATGTATGTAGTTGGGTTTTTTATGTCAATTACAGACCAACCTGCCTCCCATGGTGTATATCACTTAGCAGTTCTTTGATCTCGACGAAGTGCTAATGGGTCTCCTATCTCCAATACACGAGTTAAGTTCGCATTTGGTTGTGGGTCATGTTTTGACAATTGCATTTCTAAATAGTCCAATAGTTCAGCGGCGTTTTGGAGTCGATATCCTATCCAGGTGCTAGGACTATATCCTTTTGAATTTGTCCAATGTATAGTTCCTATTTCCCAACCACAGAAAGAACGCATTGGGGTAATACCTGTCGTTGATGTGGGGCGATTTCGATAATAATGTAGGATCCATGCAATGTCTTTTTTAGTAATAATATCTCTATCAGCTAATGTTTTGCGTAAAATGGTTAAAAAAGTTCGATGATATCGCTCTACTTATCCTTGACTCCAGGGATTTCTTATTGCACCATGCTGTACTTCTATATTAAATACTTTCCACTAAACCACTAGTGAACTCACTACCTGAATCAGAATGGATTTCTTCTGGCGCTCCCCATAATAAACATTTATCAACAAATGCGTCACCAATATCATTATCTTTCATTGAATTTATCAACTCTATTTCTGCCCATTTAGTTAACGGATCAAATAATACCATTAAGGGTTGGCTTTTCACTTTAAGTGTGTCTGCAAAAATTATTTGCTGATCAGCTATGACAGTTCTTTCTGCTGGACAACTACTTTTCGGAGTTGTAGTATTTGCTAAGGAGCACTTCAGGAACTTTGAAACATATTCATGACATTTCGATGTTATTAATGGGAAGAAACACAATCTCCGCAAATAATTCCTCATAATATTGGTACAAGCATGTCCAGTTTTTAGATGAGCCTTATGTATAATTTTTGGAATAATTGGTACAACAATAGTATCATTGGGTGGAACCTTTATTTCTCTCATAAGCAGGTCAGTTGATGTATTTAAATATATTTGAGTTTTTATGTTTTTAAAAACATCATTGTATATCATGGATGTCCAATCTTTTGTCAAGACAGCTTTTCGAACTTGCATTATTTCACTGTCTTTCAACTGAGAGTTTAAAACATCTTTAATGTTTATGCCCAGTATTTCTTGTGGTATGAAAGCAGCTGCACATATGGCAGTTATCGAAGAATTATGTCCTCTCATAATTGCTTTCTATTTATCTGGTACACGAGTAAGTTTGTCAGCAATATTCATGTTAGATGGTACAAATATTATTGTAATATTTAAATTATGATAATCTACAATCTCTTCAATTATTTGTAGTCTTCTCATTACTAATATTTCAGACTGACTACTGACTTTCACTCGCTTAATATTGTTTAATATATGATTTAACCATTTACAAACAGTAGCTGAATCTGAATGAATAACAATATTCTTTGTTAAAAGGTGCCATTTCACTGTCATATTGAGACCATCAATCACAGAATCTAATTCAGCAATATTGATATGCATCTTGTCTCTAACTTTACGTAACCATGCCCCATCTTCCACTATTATATTGTCGATTTCTATGACTGCTGATCTCGCAATATCACTGGCATCTACCCATAAATCAACTTTAGAATTAGACGTCTCTTCTATAGACCATTTGACAGGATCATCATTTTAAAATAGTGCAGATAGTTCTTCAGCTAATATCTTTACTGGTTCATCAACTTCCTTGCCCAAGGTCCATCAGAACATTGTCGTTTTAGCCAGCTGGTATATATTCTTAAATATCCAACAATTGGGAAGTGTCCTACTATACACCCACACCATGAAAATAATTCTCTTTTTGTTAAGGGGCAAGGGATGTTCAATGTATTTTTACACTTTCTTTTCCACATCAAAACACCATTTTGGTTATCATATACATCAATCCCAAGTAATGACATTTCACTGGGCCCAACAGGTTTTTTTGTTGGTAAGCAAAATTTAGATAGCCAGTGTTGAAAAGTCAGAATAGCCAGTGACTTTGTTTTCATCAATATAAATATCATCTACGTATTTATTTACTTCATCTGTCTTGAATCCTGCGACATCAAAAATGAATGACACTATGGCATTTAAAACTTTGTGTGCATTTTCAAAACCAAATCCCATTCTATTCATTATATATAGAGACTCTTTCCATAGCATACCTTGATACAAACAATGTTCTTTATTGACGTGTATCTATAAATATGCTTTGGAAATGTCTAATATTCTAGTATTTGTGCCCATCTTGCGCCAACATCGTATAGTTTCGCTACAAATATCAACTTGTCTCCCTGGCTCAGTTTGAATTAATTTATTGAGAAGTGTGTAATCTAGCACTGGCCTAACAGGAGTTGACTCTTTATGTTCATGAATTACAGGTATAATGGGTAACAAGCCCTTACGTTCACCATGTTTAACTATGTTGTGTTTCTCTAACCATCCATTGGATATCCATTTCTCAATTTCAAAATCTAACATTTCCTTATTCCTATCACTGATTGACTTATCATAATCTCCTATACCAGATCCAACATTTCTATGTGGTAGAACATTATCTGTCCATTTCCATGTGAGCTCCCAAATTCTCTCACATTCCTTCCATCTCAATACAAATTCTTTATCTATTAAGTCAATATCACCATTACTATGTTTGTTTACTGATATAAATTTCCATAATTTTATTTTATTTTATTCTTTACACCAGACCATATTATTATTATACATGGGGTGCACAATATAACTGATCCATATCCTAATTAGCCTACTATTATTGTTATTATATTAAGCACAATTAAAGTCCTAAGCCCTATTAAGTACTGTAGCTACATATTAATGTATTATGAAACCGATAGTAATTAGCAAACAAATTGACTACGATGAATTCTAGATGATTCTCGAGTACACATATAAACTGTGGAAACAATTTTATTACTAGATACCTTAATTCTATTATATAAGCTCTGCACTGAACGATAGCGTAAGTGAATAAAACATGGCATATTTGAAGTACCGAAAAATAAGGACATACTGGAACGGAACGGAAGCTTAAAAAATATACGTGCAGCCGAATTATAGGCCACTCTGACACGGTTATACACAGACTCTGAATAGTTCAATGGTGACCACAGAGCATTGCAATACAAAGGAGTTACATATGCCCTAAATAGAGTAACTTTTACTGCATTACTACAATTATAAAATTTTCTACACAAAGTGTTTGCACGAGCATATAAACCTCTAGTAATATTCTTGATGTCGAAATCGTCATCACGACTTACATGTATTAAATGCCCCAAATATACATATTTTTCTACTCTAGAAAGTATAGCTCCACATAAATACATAGGCGCCATAGAGAACAAATTACTGAACCGTGGGTTAAAAAACATAACTTTAGATTTCTTTAAGTTAAATAATATCCTATGGCTAATTGCATAATCAGAACAAGTATTTATCAGACGTTGTAAACCTACTGCAGAATTAGAGATCAAACAAATATCGTCTGCGTATATAAGATGATTTATTCTACAACCATCGAGCATACAGCCTACATTAGCACAAAGTAAACTATTTGATAGATCATCCATATAAACATTGAACAGATAAGGGCTCAAAATACCACCCTGTTTTAAATAGGAACTAGTAAACAATGAATCATCCCTTCCGGAATAAATCCATGTACAGTAATTGCACTCAATAAAATCGACAAAAGGACATTCAAAAGATCACTTTTACCATATATAAAATGTTCGGCAGTAATACCGTCATGTCCAGCTGCCTTCCCTAATTTTAAATTTGATATTGCACATCCTACTTCATCGGGACTAATTATCATATCAGGAGTGAATGAAATATTGGAGATACGATCGTCTACACTACGTACTGTAAACTCAGTAGCTGCACCGGCATTACAATTAAACAGTTCAGAATAGACACCTTTAAACATATTACAAATATTAGGCGCACCAATTTCTTTACTTACTACATTTGGTAAAGGTACATTTATATTACTATGTTTATGTATGTTTTTCCAAAAACTCCTACTATCATCGCGGAGATGCGCAGATGCTAACTTATCCGCTCTCGTAGCTGCTTCATTACGTTTACAGGTACGGAGTGCACGTTTAAAATTAGCTTTGGTTGAAAGGTATTTGCGATGTAGCTCACCCTGGCGAGGAGAGCCGGCATCCCTCCATTGTTTAAAAAATGAGTGCGAGATTTCATACGCATCTTTAACCGAATCATTCCATCCCGGAATGTTGCGGTTTATTCCAGAATCTGAAACAGATGCGCATGGTATCGAGCAATTCGCTGAGTCACGCAAAGCCGACTCAATACTAACCCAAAGTTCTGTTATGCATTCAGAGTGATTAGTGGTTCTACACTTAGTATTAATACAATTTATTTCCTCGGGTATTGTGATACAACTCAAGGCGTTATATAATGCATTGTTATATTTGACAAAATCAGATACACTTGCTTTATCCCATATCAGACTATCTGTTTTGGACGTAGAGTTCAAAATGTTACTGATACACGTTAACATAGGTTCTACATCAATTACAAATGTTAATGGCATATGATCAGTAACAGTTACATCGTAATTAACAGCAATATTCCTAACAATTGAATTACAACTCATGCTTCCAACTACGTGGTCTAGCCACGATGTTGTGCCAAAAGTGGCGCTAACAAATGTAAATGTGTCATGCGGTAAACACTGAGCGTCAAAAATATTTACACCAGTTTCATTGCACCAGTCAAGTAATTCTGCATAAAATGATTTACCGGGTGAGGCATTGAAATCACCTACAATGAAGCACTTAGACGTCGGTGCTGACTCAATTAATGAGTGCAACTTCCCTAGATACTGTAAATAACAATCTAGATTATCATCCGACTGATATGGGAGATATACATTAATAACATATATTTTTGTCCCATCGTTGCACGTTATATAAAAATGCATGATTCTATGGTCATCAGAGGGCAAACGTTCAATAGCCAGTATAAATTCTTGGTGGACTAAAATCGCTAGGCCCCCATAAGGACGACCTTTGAGTATCTGGTTAGACAAATCAACTGGTGATGAACTATATGGAACAAACTCACTATGTATAGTTGAGAGAAAACCTAGCTCCTACTTTGGGAGCATATGTTCCTGTAACAATACAATGTCCGAATTGTCACACAAATCATGCACAACCTTTAATGATTCTACAGTTCGAATTGAGTTACAATTGTACGATGTAATGCGAATGGAATTAATTTTCGAGTCGGTAGCCATAATTAATTAGTGATAAAAATATTATATATTGTACAAATATATATATATATCTATTGTAATTATTCGTTCAAGATAGCTATGTATCACTCCAGTTAACATTTGACAACTGTGTATTTTGAGTTGCTAACTCCAAATTCTCATTCTGAGTTGGCGGCACAGAACTTGAATCCATTGTGCTATTCACATTCGCATCAGGAAGCGTATCATTTATGACAGTTGCCGATACATCATCTGCAACTGGAACAGTGTTGTCTATTATTTCCCGTTGTTTACGCATATAAGCGCTGAAATTTTTTAGGAATTACATTTTGTTCAGCCAGTGGTACATTGTGGTATGACTCAAGAGGAACCCATTCGGATGCATTTACATTTAAATCCGACTTTAGTGGTAACTTTGTTGTTGAATAGTTATTTGATACCTGACTTTGTATATTATTTGTATCATTACATGATTCACTCACGCCTACTGAACATAATAATGTTGGATTGGAACTGGAACATTCAGATTTAAGTATTTGATTACAGCCAATTTGTAACATGATAATCTTAACACTATTATCTGGGTCATGTTATTTGAATGCCGCCAATTTTCTTTATAGAATTTATTCCTAGTAATATGTCGACTCCAAAAATATAATTCCCTTTAATTACTTTTAAATCTAATGATATAGGCGACATAAGACCTGGTGCCCAGTTCACAATGCATGATATTTTACCTAAAATTGGTAATCCATTAGCTCTAGAGTAAGTAATGATTCACTATATGGTGTATAATCATATGAATAACTCCGTAAAAACTCAGTTGTTACAAGTGATTCTGTACAAAATGTATCAAAACTAGTTTTTATAAGATTTCTATTTATACCATTAAAAATAAACTCACAGTTTGCAATTGGAAGATAAGGGTTTAACGGGGGACATGAGGCGAGTAAGGATGTTGCGCAGATGCCCCCCGCCGTTCGTTTCCCGAATTATATTTAAGATGTGTTGGGCAATCTTTAATAACATGACTCCAGCCTCCGCAGGCATAACAATTATTTGACCCATTTCCTCTTCCAACATTATATCCATTGTTTGGATTTCTGACATTCATACAATGTCGCTGTAAATGACCGACTTGTCCACATCACCAACACATATGTTTATTATTAGATGACTGAAAATTCCCATAATTACCAGCATTGGAACTGTATGTAGACATGCAAGCAGTAGGAATAAATCGTTGGTTTCTCATGTATGGATCTCTACTAAATGGGCCAGCCATTGCTCCGGCTACACCATGACTGCCAAAATTATCATCCATTGCAGCTGCAATGTTACGCGCCCGGACCACTAACTCTGATATTGGAATCTGCATTGCACCTAATCCATCTGCTGCTGTCATTTGTATAATTTGAATTGACACTTCATGGGGTAATCCAGCTATAAATTGATTACGAAGTATTTCTTCATTTCCTTCATCACCACACAACTTTAACAGTTTTTGTAATTCTGCAAGGAATGCATGTTAGGATTCTCCTGGAAGAATACTACGTGATTTAAATATGTTATAAGCCTGGTGCCGGGTAATGGAAAATGCATCACTCAAGTGGTCTTTCACTTTTTTCCAGTCGCGTTTGTCATCTGGGTTAATTTGTTTATAAACAGTAAATGCACTTTGCTTTAAAAACATCGGCACATAAAATGCGGTTGTATTGATTGCCCCATGCATATAATTCGCTTATAACCTCAAATCGTTCTGCCCATTCATTGAAATCTTGTCCATCTAATCCTGTAAATTTTTCTAAAACACCATCTAATTTTAAGCTACAATTTCCCAGTTTTGATTGAGCAATTTCATTCGGGTCCCTAATATGATCAGCTTCACTATCAGACATTATATTACTTTATTGTAATTCAGTAATTTATTGCTGAATTGCAGTTGTCACTATGTCGAAATTATATTCCAGTAGGCCTACCAGTATTAACAGCACTTTATAATATACGCGGTGATAGCTTGTAATATTAACAACTTGGAATTCATATAAACAGTTCTCTATTTCCAATTTCTAATTCAAACAACCAGATACATATAATAATCAATTTATTACAGAATCGAATCTCAATAGAACATAACAACAATCCGTTAACACAGTACAACACTTTATCCGGTACCGGTCCTATACCTAATCTCCCAGTTCCCTTTCCTACCGTCCTACCGTACCGGTCTCCCCCTCTTCTCTCTCTTCAAACTTCCCGCCAACACTTCTCCCCCACTCTCTTACATATTGACACAATTGTAACAAATCATTACATTACAACATGGTGTATAAACTAAAGTTACAGCAGTTAAGAGTGTGAGTTGTGTGTGCCATATGAAAAAGTAGTGATTTCTAATAGTTAAAAGTAACAGTTGTAAATTCAAGAAAAGTATTGATTAACAACCAGGTTCCTATAAACTGCCCAGATAGGGGGGGGGGGGGGGGGGGGGGGGGACTGTACGCAATAAAAATTCATCCCTCTCCAGGGGAAATTGGACGCAAATAATAGCTGATTACTCTCAAAAATGAAACTGTAACCTGTTCTATTGTGTTTAGTTTATTGTTATGGTTAAAATAACATGCCACTGTAACCTGCTCCTTTCCCTAAATTGAGAATTTAACATTGAGGCGGGATATTAATTCGCCAAGGCGGGTTTTGCGTCCAGTTTCCCCCTGTCCCAAACTCCCCCATTGGATAAATCACTATGGTAGGTTTCGCATCCGACAGCAACATTATCTACGATCCCATCTCCTTACAAATTACCTAGTCCCCTCTCAATTGCAATATTTCTCAACATGAAGCAAACTCCAATCACTGCTGGCGCTTTACCAACCAGCATTCTAATTCCATTGGCGTTTAGTTTTACCAAAACACTGCTCGACCACCACTCTAGTTTTCGCATGAGCAGAATTATATATCTTCTGTGCGTCAGTTGTTGGATGGGGTATCGGCATCATTAGCCATGACTTCATCGGATGACCGCTGTCTCCGAGAATGAGTCTTCATTCGACAGAAAAAGTCTTCTTCGGCTGACCATGGTGATGATATTGTCTCGAATTAAGTCTGTGACAAATTCAATACCTGCCTTATCAAACCGGAATAGTTCCTTTAGTTTGCTGTCCAATCTATCTCAAGGAAATAATTCATAGGGGTGCTCAACAAGGTTATATATTCGTTTGGTATGTAGATTATTATTATTTGTCTCATTTAAATCCATAAAAGCTGCCATTATTTTTAATAAATTCGCCAAACTAGCTAGTTAGCCTTCTACTGAGCTTGCTAAGCAAAACAAGCACGAACTCTAGTTCAAACTATACTGTCAGTGACTGAGCATACGAACTAGTTCAAACTACCATAGTATGAAGTATGTACTACCCTAGTACGAACTAAGCTAAGCATACGGCCCCAGGTTTTCAGGTAGGTGTTGTTGGTGAGAATATGGGTGTGAACCTTTCTACAGTTTGTAGAAAGTTTCATTTTACTATTGCTAAAATAGTGGAAAAGAAACATCAATGGATTAAGTTGCCTGTCACAGACCATGGCATATTGATGTCTAGGAAGCAGTGGCAATGTAAATTTAATTTTCCACATTGCAATGGTTGTGTAGATGGGATACACATTCCCATAGAAAACCTCCAAATAGATACTAAAGTTGCACCAATAAAAGCAGAATACGTTTTGCGAGAGGGAGGGATAGCCTATTACCAATTAAACAACAAATAGCCCATTGCTCAAAACCAATTCCAACACATTATTTTATTTTTTAATGCGTTAGTACTGATTGTGCCATAAAATGACTTTGGTCAAGAGTGCATGCATGAGCAAGCCTCATGTGAATACGACCTTCAAAGAGAAACTGGGTTTTGGGCTCACCTGCTGGGCATGTGTGGTGTTCAGCAAACCATGGCCAAATATTACACTGGTCTGCTGTCTACTAATCAACTTCATTAAGCTATCAAAGAGCACTGAGCAGATCTCAACTATCATGAGAAGTACTGTCGAGCACCACTCATGGATATTGCCAATTAATGGTGTTGCATTCAGCAGTCACCAAGATGATTGCAATAGCATTTATGTTAACAACTCATCTCTAATTCCACTTTCAAGAGTATGAAAACCTGTATCTGAATCGGAATCTAACAAATTAATTACTGGTGTCGGAATTAAACTGGGAGTAGTTTTAATATTATCTTTACATGTAGAATAATGCGTTAATAAACTAATTTATACAATCAGAGGTAGAGGTTTCGTTATTGGTGACGTCACACTCGGCGCCATTGGCAGTATCGGTAGTGTAGTCATTGTAAGAAGACACAAAGAACTTGTAATCCGTGCCTATTTCATTGCGGTATCGATAAAATTGGAATACATCACCAGAACACGGTAAGCTGGATGCTATAGTTATGGACCCTCACGGAAACGAGGTGAAACCTCATGAGGCAATCCACACGTCACTACATACGCTATCCTTCTTGTTTTTACAGTACATTACATTAATTATATTTTACCTATGCTTGTGATGATGAGACCCATTGTTTTAAAACTAATGCAATTGTGCAACATCTCTCATGTTACCGTGCCATAGTACACTACTATGCATAGTCTGATAGTTATATAATATTCATTGTTGTTTCTCATCGTTGTTTCGCTTTACATTGCGATTTTATCTGTTTAGTGCATATAATTTGTTGTTGACTTCAAAAAATCAAATCAAATAGTTTTATCAGCAAACAGCAGAACTAGCTCTGGTACTGTAAGAGTGTGTATCGCGTACTCTATTTAATTTTTGTTTTAGGTAATTGGGACATTTACCATTATACATGGTTAAGGCGTAGCTGCTTAACTCTACTATCTAAGTTAAGTAGTCCAGATTCAGAAAAGTCATCTGGAGTGAGGATGTGTCTAGGTTTCTAGTATAAAAGAATAGCAGGCATATTCCATGTGACATGGTATTAAAGAAGAGTAAAGTAACTTGCGAGACTCTGTGTTTGAATTATTTGTATTTCTGTATAGAATCTTAAGCCTACTGTTAACTTTCGAGAAGATATTTTCACTGTGCTTTCTCCAGATAAGCAGTTATCGAAATGTGGCGCCTAAATATTTAACTTCCTTTTTATTTTCTATCTTAACTCCACTACTAGTGACTTCAAACTTAATTACCTTCTTTAACTTTATTTTGGAACCAACAAAATACTTTCGGTCTTACCGTAGTGAATGGATAGGTTAGGATAGGATCAACCAACCACTCATTACAGGATTCTAGAACTGCACTTAACTTTTGGGAAATATGTATAGGCATAGGATCTTTATGACAGAAAATAAGAGCATTGTCGTCGGCATATAAAATGAGTTTAAAATCGGGATCTATACTACTTATCATATCATTTACATAGCATACAAAAAGCAGAGGACCAGATATACTACCTTGCGGTACACCACAGGTAATCTCTTGTACAGTAGACAGCGATTTGCTAATGACTACAGTTTGACCTCTGTCTGACAGGTAGGACTTGAACCAGTCTATAGAACCTATACCCATTGGGCCTATCTTACCAAGCAGAATTTCATGATCTACTTTATCGAAAGCCTTTTCTAGGTCCAACATTACCATACCAGTATATAAACAGTTTGCGTTATTACATCTAATAGTATCAGTTAAGTTAATAAGGCATGTGTCTGTAGAATATGATTTACGAAAACCGGACCGAAGCTCATAGATCAGATTTAGCCTACTAAGATGTGCTTCCGGGCTGTAGAAAAACAGAATGCTATGGACTCATAGTGGACCTAGTGGTCACAAGTCCCAGATAGACCATATTCTGTTTCGTAGGAAATACAGGCGCTCAATACAAGACTGTAATGCATTTACATTTCGACCCTTCTCCAATGATCACCGCCTTATTGTGGCCAAGGTAAGACTTAGTCTGCTTGCTAGCAAAACAACGAAATCTGCCTTGCCGTGTCACGACTGGTCCTCTCTGTTGCAACAGCCAAGTGTGAGATCCAGCTTCACATTACAGCTGAGCAACAGGTATGAGGTTCTTGCCTCTGAAGCGGCAGATCACTGCGAGGGCT
This sequence comes from Nemertoderma westbladi, assembly GCA_032718475.1. NCBI lineage: Eukaryota > Metazoa > Xenacoelomorpha > Nemertodermatida > Nemertodermatidae > Nemertoderma > Nemertoderma westbladi. Next base: position 35,562 of record JAUCBJ010002347.1, read on the forward strand.
ATACTGCCTTCACAGAAGCAGTTAAGTTAGAAACTGTTAATTAAGTAGTTAGTTAAGTTAGTTAAGTAAGCTGAAGAAACAGTTCCCGTATACCCTCGAAACAGGAAAAGGGCCCCCTGGAATCCCAGTCTGTACTACTCCTAGTCTATACTCCCAGATATTCCCATTGGCGATATCTCCTTTACAGAAGTGAAGGCTGCTGCAAAGAGCATTAAGACCAATCATGCCAGTGGAGTAGATGGTGATCCCCCTTAGGTCTTTAAAATACCTGAGTGTTTAAAGCTCATCTATCCCATCATAGTAGACATGTACCGAACAACAAGAGTCCCACAAGAAATGAAAACAAATAAGTTGGTGCCAGTTCACAAGAAGGGCAATGTAACACTCTATGGTTCTTTTCGGGGAATCTCATTGATCTCGATTGCTGCAAATCTATACAATATAATTCTATTAAATCGCATCAGGGATCCCATTGAGAGATAGCTCTGTGGAAATCAGAATGGGTTCCATAAAGGTCTTGGGACCATGGACCCCAAAATCCATTGGAAAATATTTAAAATTGATCTAAGTACTATAAATAGCTGTTTTAGTCCTCTACGTAGGCAAAAAATGAAAAAAACAAGTAACCAGCACTTTTCAGTTTGTACACAAAATTTTTAATTTACTTATACGATTCTATAAATTCACATTTATAAGTATTCTGGGGTGTTGATTCTAATGGGGAATACATTTCTAATTTGCCAGATCATTGCTACACGTATTTTTCGGCGTAATATGGCAAATGTTGGTGCTAACACCAAATTTCGTACCATCACCAAAAAGAAATGTTTGAGATGTCCTGTTCTGTTTTTATTGATCTATTTATTGATCAATTTGCTTATTTTCAAAAATTTGGTGCTGGCTCAACAATTTTCACCACCGGCGAAAAATACAAGTTTGAAAACTCTTATGCAATTTTTACTTATTCCATTGAATTCAGAACCCTCACAAACCCGTATAATGCAAGAAACAGTGTGACACAATGAATTGATACATTTTATGGTTTTCAGAATTTGTTACTAGCACCAAATTTTGCACCCACTTCCGAAAAATACAAGTTTAAGATGTCTAGTAGATAAGTATTTATTCCATTGAATTGTGACTGTGAAACTAACTATCTAACTATGTAAAATTACATAAAATTGTATTTTCCAAATTTTGCAAAAAAATCTACATTTTTAGGGGGCCGATATAAGGTACCGATTAAAATAGGTTTAGTTTTAGGAAGTAGAAGTCCCATCAGTAAAACTTCGTCGCAAGTCTCTAAATATTCCCTATGATTAAAAGCTAATTCACATCGAATGTAAATACAGACACCACCACCGTTTTTCTCCCTATCTTTACGTAAAACTAAGTAATTATCAATATAAAAATATCTCCTTCAGAAAGAAACACTATCATCGAACAAGTTTCAGAGACTTGTAAAAGTGCCAGGTTGGATTTAGCAATTAAATTCGAATTTCGGAAACTTTTGGATGCAGAGATCGTGCGTTTAAATGCAAAAAATGCAAACCGTTTTTCTTAAAAAAAAGTTGAAAAGTTTCACTCTCAGCATCACTTGGAGTTTGCAAAGGCGATATGAGGAATGAATCATCAGTTTCTGATTCAAAAATAGTATCATGAAAGGGAAGGGAATACAGCTATTGCAGAGATAACTTGGGTCAAGATTGCTTCTGGTGGAGAATAAATTACTGATTTTCCTGCGGTAACATTTCAAATGTCCAAATATGTCACAACTCTCGCACTGGACGATCTTAGTCCGGAGTTGATCGTCGGTGTCCGAATGGGTACCGGGTTGGTCTCCAAATCCCCAGCCAGAGAGAGAAGATTAGATGTCTAGTTCTTGCAGAAGAATCCAAAGACCTTCTTCCCCGACGAGAACAGTAGAGGCTAAATCCGCTCGTCGACCACCTTTCCATTGATTCGTCGCAACAGCTCAACACGGTAGCGACAGGGTATTCCGCAAACCAGTCCAATATGGGTATCGGGTGGATTACAGGATCCCGCGGTTTGGATGGTTCTGCCACCACGAAACGGCACAGTATGATGAAAATCGTGGAGATGAGATGCAGTGACATTGTGGGGGGGGGGGGGTCGTGACCGCGACAGGGATCGACATGTCGCGCCTTACAAGCTTCTATCAGCATGATTTGGTACTTTCCTGGTGTTGATCAGGTATTTCTTTGTATGCTCATGTTTCTGTGACTGGGTGCAACTGCAAGCTGTCCATGTGCTGTAATTGATATCTTTTTTATCTCTCTTTTTACAACTAATAAGACATGCAAAATACACTGCAAACTATTTATGGAATATTTACTTAACTTGCTTATCATAGTATACAGTCATGGAAAGGGAAATCATAATGCGAATCATGTCCGTTTAAATGAGGTGTAATTTTATTCTTGTATATTAATCATTCATTAGTGTGTACCGCTGAATCTTGTCTATCTGCTACCTGGAACCATGAAGGCCGACCTCCGTTTTATTTTGTGTATTGTCCATACTCTGTGCGATCGATCACTGAGGGACCAATAGCACCAAACCAGATTCGATTGCTAGACGCGTGACATGTATTCTTCATTTTCCGATCATAACGTGCGTTTTTTCACACCATAGGTAATGCTCGCGCTCTAATTATTGCTTTATTTAAGATAACTTTATTTAGGTGTTACACACATCAGAATCAAAGAGAAAATATAACTACCATAAATAAAACCAAATATCAATAGTGTGGATGATGTACTGTATTAGCAGACAACATTGTTACGTCATGTTATTTAGCTACACAATTCTATTACATTATGTACATTCAGTTTCATTGCTAACTGTATCTGTAAAGAACTAAGTTGGAGAATTGAAACGGTATTGAGCAGTAAATCTAATCAATATATATTTCCGTCTTATATATATTATTTATAGGGATATAAAAGACTTTATATGTTAGTGTGAGATTGAGATTGAGATTATTTATTGCACAATAAAATTTCGACGAAAATAGCGTAAATATACATACATACAGTTACATATAACACATAAGGCAATTAATTTTACATTTATTACATCTTTTTTAAAAAAAAAATTGCCATGCATAAAAAGTTAAAAAACCATCATAAAATTATTTTGTAGGTAACAAATATCATTTAGTATCAAATAACATTTAAATAAAGAACAAGCAGAGAATGTGTTACTATCTATATATGAGATAAAAAAATGTTCGTACTTAATAGGTTAAAAAAAAAAAAAAAATCATCGTAAATTTATAGTGCAGGGGATAGCCTCATGAGTTATTTAACTCGTTTTCATGGGGGTCCCCGAGAAAAAATATTGCAAATGTGTCATATGTAATCAATCCTTGATTTTAATTATTTACATGCTTGTGTGTAATGTAGCACTTTATATGATTGTAGTTTTAGGTTCAGAGTAGTTTTATTCAGTAGCGGCAAATATCTACATCATTATATTCCAAAATTGAAAGCAACTTACTTAAACATGATCGCCAGGAATAATGTTCGCAAGCCCGTTAGTTCTTGGTACCTTAGTACATACACTTCTTAGATCCAGTTTCCATGTGCAGATGGTAAAGGAAGGTTTGTATTATGCAATACGTGCGTCCAAGAGACAGTTTTCTACAACTGATATTTGATTCAATAATCATGAATCACAACAACCAGTGCATAATTGGCTTACAGCACACACAACTGCATTGACTGTAGGCCAATTGTATGCATATTATTGTCGTACGCCTATTAACATTGATTGACATTATTACCAACACTACTACTACATGTATACAGGTACTCATTGATAATAGGGATTGGGCATCCTATGGTTTATTAACATTTCACAGCATTCTGGTGCATGCCTGGTGCCCTCTACACAATTCGATACAATATAATTTATATTACTGTAAAGTTATTGCATTCATTCTTGTCAATAAGTCCTTAACCCTATTAAATCCAAGGGGGGGGGGGGTAAAAATGAAGCACCCCCCCCCCCCCCCGTGGTTTTTCAGTTATAATCCTGAAACAAACGCAGTTGGGAATCTGAAATTTTATGAAAATATGGACTTTTCCTAAAAATCGATTGTCTTCCTAATAGTGAAAACGTTTTTTAGAAATAATAAGAACTTTTCGAGTTATAGCACCATATTTTAACCCTCCTTTTGGCACTATTTTGAGACGTTTTTTGGAAATTCATTTTCATGAAATATGATTTATATCGCCTCTATTTCTGAGTTACTTTGAAAAGCCATCCAATATTTCAATTGAATGCGACAACTTATTTCTCGCATATTACAGGTTTACGGGGTTTCTGAATTCAATGGAATACCTGAAAATCTAACGAAACACACCCAAACTTGTATTTTTCGGAAGTGGGTGCAAAATTTGGTGCCAGAACCAAATTTTGAAATCCATCAAATATATCAATTGATTGTGTTATCTCTTTACTTGCGTTATACGGGTTATTGTTATCTTTTTACTTGCGTTATACGGGTTTTTGTTATCTTTTTACTTGCGTTATACGGGTTATTGACGGTTCTGAAGTTCTGAATTCAAAGGAATAAACAAAAATTGCATAAGCGTTCTCAAACTTGTATTTTTCTGCGGTGGTTGAAATTTTTTGTGCAAAATGTGTGTGAAATTTTGTGCTAGCAAGAAGAGAATTTGCCTATATATTGTGGATCAAATACGAGTAGCAATGATCTGGAACATTAGAAATGTATTCCATTAGAGTCTTTTTTTTACATACGCCCCATGCGGGGCCAAACCAATAAACGATATAATTAGGAGGGTATTAACCGTGGATGTAACATTGACTATAGAGTAAGTAATACCTGAACCGTTGTCCGTGTAACAATATAATATGCCTAATATGTTGGTTGGATAACATCGAGATATTTGAGGTAAAGGCGGGAGCAAATAGGTAGTACTTATTTGAAAAGTCATCTTCTCTTTCTGTTCGTTTCTCGCGATAAGAGTTTAGGCTACCACAGAGCTATTAATGCTTGGATGAGTTTCCAGAATATCTTCGGTTAAGGTTGTACTGTTGGTAAGAAGGTACGTCAGAGTCGATCATGCATTAGTGGGTAAAGTTTGAAAATTGTTCACTACTTGAAATTTTGGTGCTGCGAATAAAATTCAATAGAATAAAAAATAAAATTTCCTCAAATGTCATATTTGATTTCTATGGACCACAGCACGAAATTTAACATAGCCATTTAAATGGCTATGTTGTGTTGGATAGCCCATTAAATTTTTAGGGATAGTCACGAAGTATCTGTTTTTCCAACAAACCGGACTCATGATGAAGTTTGGGGTTTGCAATCAATTTCTGCAAATTGTTGTGCTCTGTGGTGGCAATTGGATGTCTCCACGAGAAAGAGCACAAAATTTTAATTGAGAAGATAATTTTTATGATTATTGGATCTACTGACCAGTTTATAAGACAACTTAAATTCTCCGGAACAATAATGATGGGACTATATTAAGTGACTCTGCGGTCTATGCGGGTTTACACGGAATAGACTTAATCGCTCATCGGAAATCTCCAAAAATGTATAATCTTCAGTTCTACAGTAGTAGTCGCTCATTTTATGCTCTTTCGAAAGCTCCTTTCTCAGAGTACAAAGCTACCATTTGACTCCTCAGTATACCTCAATACGATCTCGAGACTACGGCAAAAGTTCATTTAGGGTAGCCGCTCCAACAATTTGGAATTCAATACCTCTTGCCACACGGTCTACTAATTCGATTTAACGTATTTAAAAGTATATATAGATCGGAGCCAGTATCTTCTACTCCAGATATCTCGAAAACTAA